>JAIKVH010000536.1:0-13890 GCA_024679275.1 Phytophthora niederhauseri
ATCGTGATAGATTTGCGGGCCATTTCACCCCCTCCAATCCGAAAACATGGGCTGTACATTTTCCGTTCTGGGAAGTACATCTGATGTACTTCTACACAGAAATCCTGGAAACTAAAACGTAACCACGCAAACATTTTGTCTTTGAAAAAAGGAGAGCTAATGGCAAAACACCAGTGGCAACACGGACTGGTATAGTGACAATGATAGTTCGCTTCGTGACTGTCTTGGATCAATCGAAGCAGTACTGAAGTAGTCGCTGTTGAGCTATAGCATCGCGTCGGTGGTAGATGTTTGCGGCCGTGAGATAGCAAAAGAAAAGCCGCGCTGCCAAATTCACGCATTGTACGCGCTTCGCGCCGGTGTATTGCCGGACCATGGGCTCTACGCCCTGGTTCTTGTAATTTACTTTGTCCCATTGAGGGCTCTCGTACTAGTCTGCTGCAGGATCTGTTACGATGACGAGAATATGGTTCGCGTTCCACCCATTCCCTCCATTGCCTGTTTCTCTAGATTCTGTAGTTTGCGCCCACCTGCACCAACAGCACGATATTCAGCTCAGCTACTGTTTCTCTAGATTCTGTAGTTTGCGCCCACCTGCACCAACAGCACGATATTCAGCTCAGCTGATCAATGTCTCGAGCCAGCCGCAACTGGCCTCTGTATACGCACTTTGAAATATCAGCGAATCTACAGTACAGCTTGATGATTACAAGCAGATTGTCTCCTGGCTGTAGCTTTCTTTATTGCTATCGATGTCGTGCAGCTTTCAAGTCTACACGTTCATCTGGAGACGGTGTATCGGCTCATGTACCGCGATGACGATGGCAACAAGTCGGCGCAGCTCGTGCAGTTCCACCCGCTTTCTGCCATGTCTTACGTGTTCCCTGTTCTTTGTGCTGTTGACGCTCGTCTTCAATGCTTATTACTCGAGTTACAACCTCTTTTGCTGCGTCGATCCTGCACAGCTTGAACTACAGACCCCAATAGTTGAAAGGCGAAGCACTGGATGAGCCCGGATCGTACCAACGATAGGAGGTACACGGTGCAAGAGCGGATCAAAAACGCCGGGCGACTTCTTTATAAACAAATGTGCACTTCGCCTACACATCAAACCGTCCCATACTCGGCCGTCGTCTCAAATACAAACGGCTTGTAGTACTCGTCGCTACCACTTGGAACCCTTGCACTGTAGAAACAAGCAAGCAGATACATCTCTAACGTGAGCTCAATTCAGTATAGATCATCGCCGCACAAAACTTACCTTTTCCAATGGACGACGTAGACGTATCGGACGCTGTCGATGAACACAACCGCACAAAACTTACCTTTTCCAATGGACGACGTAGACGTATCGGACGCTGTCGATGAACACAAGAATCGGGAAAACGGGCGCGACGACAATGGCGACAGCCTGCAGTTTTTCGAAGACCTCCTGCGTCTCCCCTGGGAACGTCGTGTGCTTAAATAGAAGACCAACCAACGCCCACGTCACAACCAGGCCTACAACGGGGTCTCGGCCGTGGACGTAGGTGCCGAACGCCAACACTAGCAGCGCCCCCAACAGCATCGCGTACACGCTGAATCCGAAGTAGGCTCCGTGCAGATATTGCATCACATCGGCAATGCCGAAGATCACGTCGGCACTGAGCCATCCGAAGTAGAGCCGCACCGAGAACTCGCTGCAGAAGTAGTAGATCCAGGCCTGCGAATATCTTGGCGTAGGGTGGCGCACCACGAAGAGGTAGAGCGGTAGCACGGTGCACCAGAGCACTCCGAGCGCGAACGTCGCCATGTGCACCCAGCTGAACCACATGTCCAGCGCGACCCACGCCATGTTGGCGAGGCAGGCGAGCTGGAACCATTGGCGAAGGAAGCTGGGGTCGTCCGACGTCAGGTAGAAGCTGTAGGCCGGGTAGAAGCGGTCGGTCGCCACGGTGATGCCGGTGACGACGTAGATAGGCACCCAGATGTAGAACACGTAGGCCGGAGGGGCCAGCGGGTTGTTGGGCGTCAGTGTGGAGGCCGTGGGCGTGGAGGCGGGCACGAGAGCGAGCGAGCCGCTGCTGTCGGAGGCCCCGGAGGCCGAGTCTGGCGCCTTGGAGGGCGCCCAAGAGCCCGCGGGGGCGAAAAGGTAGACGCCAATGACGACGGCGATTTGCATGGCGAAGAGCACGACGTTGGCGCAGGGCAGATGCCGCCCCGGGCTCGGCGGATCCATCATGGAGAGCTGCGAAGACTTGGTGGCGGAAGAGAGCTCTAACAATGAGTTGGTTAGCGATTAACGGCGCTGATTGGCGGGGACACCCGAAATGACATTCACTAATTGGATGAAAATGATTTCTGAGTCAAAGGCAAGATGGATACATTGAACGCCTTGGTGGTGGCGACGCCAGCTGGCTTAGGCGGCGGCTACGAGTGAGATGGACCCGTACTCGTTGTCCTTGGTGGAGGCTTGCGAGAGTCTCGACAGTCGGCGAGGGCGGGGAGACAGCGGCTTGGACGCACTGGAAGTGTGTGTCACGAGAGAACGAGTTGTTACCACAGCAGCAGCGATCGGTTAATTGGGCTTGCTGGAATGATGAGAGCAGAGAAGCGAACGTACCAGTTGAGTTGCAAGGCCCTGTAGCTGCAGGACACGAGCGCCATGGCCACCAACACGCCAGCTCCGAGTGTGCTTGCGGCCTGCACTTTCTCGAACTCGGCAAACGCAGTAGGGTCGAAGCTTGAGACGTCCTTGGATGTGACGCCCACGAGCGCCCACGCCACCACGAGCGCCATGACCGGGTCGCGACCATGAGAGAGCCCCGAAAGCGCCACGACTAGCATCGCGGCCAGCAATACCAGGTACGTCGACAGCGGCAGGAACCCGCCGGCGTCGATCTGCAGCGTCATGGTCCAGCTCAGCACCGCCTCCACCGTGATCCATCCGAAGTACAGCCGCACGCACAGCTCACTGCACAGGTACTCGTGCCACTGCACCGTCTGGACGTTGCGCTCGTAGCTCGCGAAGACGTAGAGCGGCAGCAGCGTGAGCCACAGCAGCGACACGAGCACACTGGCGCCAAGCACGTCTCCGCTGGCCAGCACAATGCACCACGTGCCGTTGGCCACACAGGAGGCGGCGAAGCACAGTCGCAGCGCGTTGGGCTTGGCGGCCGAGTCGTAGAGCGACAGACCGGCGTACGAGACGTCGGTGATCAGCAGGATCATGCACAGCAAGTAGATGGCGTTCCAGATGGAGAAGGCGTAGGCCGCGGGCGTCAGCAGCGTGTCGTGCTGCGCGCGCACGTCGGCGGCGTCGCCCACCGCCAGGGCGATGCACGTCAGCAGCATCTGCAGGCCGAAGAAGCCGGCGTTCACCCACGGCAGCCTCGCCGTCTCCTGCAGAACCGCGCGCAGTGTCGCCATCTCTTGGCTTTTTCGATACTGAAGCCTCTGGCTGCTTGAAGTTTTGGGCGAAACGCTAACAGTGATGGACAGGCACCCTCAGCGAGAACATCAATGCATGAGGAATTCATATTCATCATCTAGCCTTATTTCAGCGTGCGGGCAACATGCGGACGGGCACGGAGAGAGGGTTCTTAGGCGTGGGTGGTCCCGTAGTCGACGTGCTGCGCGGTCTTGTCACTGAACAGCGGCGCGCCCGACTGCAGCGGTTGGAATTGCCTGCAGCACAGCACAGAAAAAGGATTTCGAGTTAAGAGCCCCCTCCTCCTTCACGTCTCCCTAAGCACCAACGGCACGTACGTCTTGGGCGCCAGCAGCTTGTGCGCGATGGCGATGACGATGAAGGCGGCGACGATGGCGGCGCTCTGCATGGCGCAGGCGCGGATGTTCACGGCGATGAGCTCGACGCGCGGCTCCAGCGTCGTGGTCTTGGCCGCGAGCCCCACGAGCGCCCAGATGGCCACGAGTCCGAACGCGACGTCGCCCTCGTAGATGACGGCGGACAGCGTGGCCACCGCCAGCAGCGATAGCAGCGACACGTAGGCCGTGAGCGACAGGTAGTCGTTGGCCACGTACTGCGCCGTGACGGCGAAGCTGATGAGCGTGGCGGCGCAGGTCCACGCGAAGTAGACGGTCACGCCCAGCTCGCTCAGCACGTAGCGCTTGAGCTCGAAGCCGGCGTCGCGGCGCTCCTGCACGATGTGCGCGTAGAGCGCGAAGAGCGCGAGCCACAGGACCACGAGCGTGACGGTGGCCACGTTGACGTACTCGTTGGTGAAGAAGACGATCCAGGCCATGTTCATGAGGCACGAGACGGCGAACAGCGCGCGCAGCACGTTGGCGTTCGGGGCGCTCGAGTAGAAGGAGGCCGCGGGCCAGAAGCAGTCGACCACGACCGTCGCCGCCAGGAACGTGTAGATGAAGCCCCAGATGCTGAAGGCGTAGGGCGCGGGCGTGATGAGCGTCTCGTAGCGCCGCGACATGGGCCCGATGCTGCGCGACGAGTGCCCGTTCACGAGGAGCTGCAGCGCATACAGCGCCAGGTTCACCCACGACAGTAGAGCCGCCATGGTTAACTATCTCCGCAAGGTTCCAGAATGGCAGCGAGGGGCCAAGATTAGCAGCACGATCCGTATCAAGAATTAGCGTAAAACCTAGGTTTAATAGGAATCGTCAATGCATGAAGTAAAACACACTGAAAAGATACACCGGCCTCCTTCCTCGCCGATCGAAACTAAATGATATGCTTGCTTGTTCATGTAGTACGATGTGTATTAGCCTATACGGTAGCTTCATCCTCGACTGGTTTACGATTTAATAACTTAAAACCGAGGCCGCCTCACGTGGCGTTCGTGTAATAATGACACGCGCTCGATGTTGAGGCGGCAGAAGATCGAAGGTTGATGTCGAAGCTCATGAGGCTGCAGAAGATGGCGATCTCCTCGCAGCCGAGCACCAGCGGGGCCTCGTGGAGGCTGGTGGGCAGCACGAGATCCGTGTCGAGAACTAGCTCCGTGTCAGACTCTGTCTTGATCTCTGTGGTGATGGGCTCGCGCTTGACGAACACGCTGCTGGTCACCGCCGCCTCGACGGCGCGTGGCGACCTGTTGTCCATGTCGACGCTGCGCGCGTCGTCCTCGGATGTGACGGACTCGCAGGACGACGCCGCGGCCGAGAGCTTGGAGCGCTGCATGCGCTTCTTGCGGTCCAGCTTCTTCTGGTTCAGGTTGGCTCGCTCGCGGTGGAACTCGCAGAGCTTGTGCAGCTTCCCGTTGCGCTTGATGGCCTGCAGGTTCTGGCACTTGCCCGTGCGGTAGCCGCAGCGAGCGGGGACGACAGCGCCACCGGTGAAGCTGGAGGAGGAGATGAAGGAGCTGGAGTCGGTCATTGCGCTCGACGCCTTCTTGGATTTCCGCGGCTTGCTGGTCGCGTGTTTAATTGAGGAAGCGCCGCGCGCTTGGCTCGCGGTCTTTCTGCCTCCTGAAGTGCGGCTGGCGCGGAGGTGCTGCGGAGTCTCGAGCGTGGGGGCGCTGGGCCCGTGCGAGGCAGGCGCGAACAGCAGCCCCAGCTCCTCCTCCGACAGCGAGATGGCGTCCAGCATCGCGACTGACCACACCGACCGCAGTGACGACACACACACGCGCGCGCGCACGCTCTCGGGCGGGATCTGCTGCGTCGAACGCCGCAAAATCCTAAATGGGCCTCGATTGAAGCGCGGCAGCTGGCTGCACGTGGGTTGGGTGGGCTCTTGACAGCGGGTGGCAACAGACAGGGCCCCGGGGTCGGTCAATTGATCATAGACTGGCGGGGAAGCTCCGCTGCGCTGCCCAGCACAGGCCCCTCCCGCGCAATTCAGGGCTCGCTCGACTCACTGTGGGACTATGAGTCGCGCGGAAATCAAGGTTGCTTGCTCGAGGCGAGTGGGCCTAGCAGCGTCAGTGCTCGGCCCGTACCCCGCGAGCGACCATGCCGATGGCGTGCTGGGACGTTAGACGATGGCGGGCTCCCTTCGCAGAGCCCGGTCTCGGCTCTTTCGTCACGGGAGGAGTGCTGAACAATTGCCATGTTCAAGCCCGGCGCAGGTGGTGTTGCTGTTTGCTGTTGGCGTCGCGATACTGCTTGGCGGGGGGGAGGGGTGCAAGTGGTGAAGATATCCACACTCTACCGGTAGTCGCGCTGCTCACAAGACTGAACTTCAGCTGATGAAGTCGCCATCTTGGCACGCTGCGCCGCCATGATCGGTTCAGTCGTATTGAAAGTACTTTACGCGATGCAAGTCCTGCCAGCGGATGGACACACGCGGAACGACAGAGCAATGGCCATTTCGACCAACGATGCCCGCGTCGCAGCGCTGGCGAACGCGTTCGAGGCCAGGGCTGCTGCCGTCCTGGATTTATTGCCGGCAAGCGCATCTCAATGGAGTGAAGCGGGACTGGTGATCGACACTGTTCGCTGAGGTACGCTCACAGCAATGAGTCACTTACATGTAGCGGAACTCTGATCTACATTATGAACTCTATCTGCCGCCACAGTGTCGAGAGCTGGGCTAGTGGAGACACCGTGACAAACCTTTCGGTTTCCAAGTCAGCACCAAGCAGCGGGATTTCGCCAGCGGTGGCGTTCACGTTTCACGGTTGGTCAGCTGCAAGCTGAACAAGGCGGAGGCTCACGGGCAGCGCTGCTCGACAAAAAAGTAATCAGAGGCAGTGGTCTGGCCGTCGTCAGCGGTGCTCATGACTCATGACTGGATCGCAGCGCGCAATGCACTCGCCTTGACACGTACGCCACCCTCCTGTCGTCCCTGCCGGACTGCGACAGATACCGTGGTGTGGAGTTGCCCGATTCCACACGAAGCACAGCTACACTATTGGCAGCGGAAGATCGTATTCCACACGAAGCACAGCTACACTATTGGCAGCGGAAGTTCTATTTTGCAGTTCACGAAGCACTTTTGTCTGGCACTACGACGTACTCGATGTCGTGGGTGTCGCTGCTCTTGAATCGGTGAATTCGCCAACGGGTTGCACTAGCATGTTCCCGCAGTGTGGGCAACTTTCGTCTTCCTCATCGAAAGCTGTCAAGTCTTTTCGGAAGGGTTTGCGGCATTGCTTACACACGAAGGCCATTTCAGCTGCTGCTTGCTGTCGATGGTCGCTTAGCTCGAAGTGGCATTCACTGCAATCGAACCATCGGCTGCAGCATGGTGCTCGGAAGGATACCTGCGTTTCAACGTGTGAGGTCTGTGCGTGGTGAAGTGTCCAACACGTAGAGAGGAATACAAACCTGGGCATTGGGAATATGCTTGCACATGACCAAAGACGAGATGTACGATCTCGCTTGGCGCAATTCGTGATGAAAATACGCTTAGACAGACTTGCGTTCTGGAACGCGCGCTATTCCAGGGAATGGGATTGTGAGACCGCCATTCTCCTCGAAAAGGATAATGCACCATTGTGTCGATGGATTCCCTGAGTCGAGTTTGTCCAGTTTCTATTTTGCAGTGTGAATCACGATGGCGTCGGCCTTGATGGCATTCGTACAGGGCCTTGGAGCCGAAAAGCAGGATAATGATACTGCCACGGTTCAGGACAAGAAGAAGCCAACCCCGCCGCAAGAAGCGGACGAGGTCGACGACGCAGATGATGAAGACATGTTCGGCGACAGTGGCGATGAACAAACGCCACCACAGAAAGCCCCGACGCTGCTGGAGGTCGCCAGGCAAGAAGTTGCGTCTGCCTCACCGTCGCTGATGGAGGTTGCCAAAAGTCTCGAGGTTGAAGTGCCTCGGCAGCAGAGTGGCCAACCAAAGCCAACGCTTGCTGCAATAGCAGCAGAAATGAATCAAGAGGAAGTCGATCGCGAAACGAGTAAGGCTCAATTTGACAAGGTGCAGCGCGCCCTCGATACCGTGAGCTCGGAAGTCAGAGCTGAACGGGTCGCCCACCGCAATGAAGAGGTAGTGTCCGGATTGAAGGCTGCCGTCGCGGAGCAGCAGCAACAATATGAAGACGAAGACTTTGAAGACGATGCTGCGAGTGTTCGTGCGGCAGCGGAGACGCTGGCTGCTAGTGTTGCTAAGGCGAAATCGGTGGGTCACCGTTCACCCAGTCGAGTTTGCTCGAAGCCCTTGAAGAAGGGGCCAACATCCAGTCAATCGTTGAGCAAGCTCGAGTTGCAACGCGCAATGCAGGACAAGCTGAGCGCGTTCCAGTTCCAGCAGCTATCGATCACCCAGCGACGTCTCTTTCTTGCTTCCCTTGCTCAAGCAGACAGCGCGAGCAATTCGAAGCCCAAAAAGCGCGTGGCTAACAGAGAGGCTTTGAATGAACTTGCCAAGGACAAGCTTACTCAAGCTCGTCAGAAGCAGAAGCCGCGGAACGAATTCGCGCGTTTGGATGACAACCGCCATTGCCGGTTCACACCTAGACTTCACAATAGCTCGAGCAAGAAGAAGCTATCGAACAATGACTCGGACGACGAAGAAGGCCCAGGGGGCAGTAGAGGGGCAGCTCTTCGCCGAAACGAAGATTTTGTGCGGCGTATGGAGGCAGCAGAACGAGCTCGTCGCGAACAGCTCCGGCGGACACGCGAGGAAGCGGCGTATCTGGCGCGTGTGGACAAGAAGGAGTGCCCGAGCTGCGGTAACCCGCAGTCTTACTCGGAGCTCACCCAAAAGCGCAAAAAGTGTCCGAACTGCGGTGTCACGTACAAGAGCCGTATCGCCTGGGTAAGTTGGTTTCGCCCAGTATTAATCGCCTCGTTGGTACTAACAAGTCTGCTGTGTTTTCAGAGTGATGTCGCGAAAGAATTCCTTACGCGCATGGAGGAATTCCAGCAAAGCTGCAAGGAGAGACAGCGAGAAAGGCAGGAAGAAAGCAAACGCCAAGAAGCTTTATCGTGCAGACCCGAGGACGATGAGGAAGACGCGAAGAAGACGTGGGAGGACGTGCGCGACGAGTTCCTCGGGCGTCTGCAATTGGACTTGGAGTACCGCGAGATGTCTCGGGCGGCCATTTGGGAGGAGATCCAGCGCGAATGCTCCTTCTCGCCGTCCATTACGCGTCGCGCTCAACAGGTACGCCACCTGTACTGTTGGAAAAACTTCAAAACTCCACACAGACTGACAAGTATTTCCTTCGTAATTGTAGCTGGAGATTGGCGACTTTGACGAGCGACTGCGGCGCGACCTGGACGAGCGTCGACTGCGTCGGGAGCAGCTCGCAGCGAGGGCAGAAGCCGCCGCTGCCAGAGAGCGGGAATTTGAGCGACGGAATGCATCCACCAAGTCTAAGAAGCACTTCACTCCATCAGCTCCATTCCAGGAGCGATTGCGTCAGGACTTAGCTAAGCGTCGTGCTCGTGAAAAGCAGCAACGTTGGTGAACAAGTTGAATGAAACGATCCGTTGGCCTTCGATATCGCATTTAGCCTTGAGCAGCTCGCGGAACTTGAAGTGGTTCAATGGCAATATATCCATATTGAGCATGTGGTTCTTCGTGGCACTCCATCGCGGCACCTCCTGCCTCTGCACGTTGCTCCGGTTCGTGCGAGCGCGTTTGGGTTGTTGTTTTTTGGTTCCTCGACCGAACTTCAGCACATTACCTTCAAGGTCCCCACCAGTACGAAAACACTTGATGCACTGGTCACGTGCCGGAGGCTGGACGCGCAAATCGGGGCACCACCACACCCCAAAATCCATTCTACACGCAGATTTCCACCTCTCTATCCAAACGTGGTAAGTCCGTAACACAAGACGCGAAATGTCCTTCAGCCCAGTAATCTTTAGGCAGTGCCTGGAGCTGCAGAGTTCTAATACCTGGTTTGCTCGGCGTCGTTGGATTCGAGGCTTTGCTTCGTCTTCGCTGTGAATGCTCGAATGCTAGGGTCATCCGGTGTATCGCTTCTTCCCAGATACTTAAAGCATACGTCTCCAATTCGTTCTTTTGCTTCCGACCACGCCTCCTCCTTGTTTCCTCCTTCCGCCTCTGGTTCTTTAAGATTCCGCTCGTCACCCCCCCCTCCCTGAGCAGATCCCCCGTAGCTTTATCCGGTCCTCCCTCCTTCTCTCCTTTCCGAGTCCGTGGCCTCCTCTTCAACTTCGTCACCGATTCCGTTCTCCTCACTCGCAACTTGCTTCTCGGCTTCATCTCCGTCTTTTGTAGGGGTCCGCTGCCTGCTGAGTCTACCCGTCTCGGTCTCGAGCTCCCACAGCATCTGCTCCAGCACCTCCAGCTGGTCCCACAAGTAGGTCTTGTGCTGCGGGCCCATCTTGTCCTCGTCCTTCACCTTGAAGGGCATTAATTGGCTGCTGCAGCTCTACGTCGCGGCGTCGGCTCCTCCAGACCCATGGACACGTCAGCGAACTGCAAGCGCCTCGCGGTCTCGATTTCTCCGGTATCCTGTACATCCATTAGTCGTGTGAGCCTCTTCTACGTGCCCCGCGGGCGTGCCCCGCGGCGTACTCCACGCTGAGCAATGAGCGCTGGCGATCGCCACTAGTCTGGACTACGCGCCGTTAAGTGCGCCGCGCTCAGCTGTTGCAGCGTGCGCTGGACGTGCCCCGCGGTGTACTCCACGCTGAGCAATGAGCGCTGGCGGTCGCCACTAGTCTGGACTACGCGCCGTTAAGTGCGCCGCGCTCAGCTGTTGCAGCGTGCGCTGGAGCTGCCGCTGCTGGGTCAGCTTGTAGCGCGAGTTGTCCGTCAGGTACGCGTTCCACTCGGGCTTGCGCTGGGCGCTGTGGGGCCGCGCAGACGCCGTCTGCGAGCTTCATGGCGCTGTTTAGTTGAAGCACTCAAAAGTGGTCCTCTGTGGTCCATATTAAGTGCGCTACCAAAATTTGGGTCGTACCATTTACGCTACAGCTACAGTCTAGAGGTATCATGGCAGGCGGCCGCGGTGGTGGGCGGCAGCCGGCGTCTTCCTCTCGCCACGCGCCTCCTCTCCCCTTCGACCGCAGTCAGAATGAGCCCGTGCGCGTGTATCCCCCCGAACCTGTTCGCGGCGGGTCCCTCGCTGCACTGCAGTCGCTGCAGAGCAAGAACGTCGCTGTTGTGGGGCTGCTGAGCACGAGCTCCTCGTCCTCCTCGCGCGCCTTCGCCTTCGCCAATCGCCTCATCGGCCGCTGCGTCTTCAGAGACGACGAGATGCAAGCTGCGACCACTGTGAAGGACGCGCGGCTGCCTGCCAGTATCCATTTGTACTACGACGACGTCGCTAGATGCATCTACCTGCTGGGCGTGGCACGACCCGAGAGCTTGTGCTTCTGTCCGCCTGCAGCAACCAAAGCGGCGACTCCTAACAGCAATAACAAGAACAAGTCGCCGGGTAGGCGACAACCGACGACTATTGATACGGAAGAAGTGGAAGAGCAGACACCGCTGAGTGAGACGCAGCGGATACGCGACGAGTTGGACGCATTTGAACGCGAGAAACTCAAGATGCAAGTGCTGCTCTACTCCAGTTGCCACTTGCTGGTGGTACTAAGAGAAGACTCCCGAGTAACGACCGATGTCCTGAAAGATGTTCGGGCGCTGGCAATGGAGAAGGCGCAGCTGTTGAGCTTCGTTCCGACGTCGACCAAGCATTCCAAGCGTGATAGCGGCCACTCCAAGGCAGCATCGTCGTCAAATGCGGGTGGGAATGCTTTTGCTCCAGGTCGCTGCGTTCCGCTGGTATTATATGCTGTGCCGGCCCCCGACGAGATATTGCACGCCTCGCTCAAGACGCAGGGTTCGGGACCACCACGATCGGCTACAGTGGCATACTGCAAGGCGCTGGAGGCGCGCATGACGGCCTTATTTCGGTCGCTACGGGGCAGCACCGTTGGCTCGGTGCGCATGCGTGACGCACTAAGCGCCACGAATCTGAGCAAGGAGCGGCGTGTGTTCAACATGGACCCGGCTCACAGCGTGGTGGTGGTGTCGAGACGCACAGCAACAGCCGACGGGCGCGCGGAGTTTCAGCTCGAGAACCTCCTGGATGCGCTGGACGCGGATATCACTGCGGACGACATCCTGAGCGACGAGTCGCTGCTCCAGCCACTGGAAGATGACGACACGGGCTTCCAGCGGCTGAGCCAGTACCTGCACAAGTACTTGGACCTGCTCTTCTCGTTCTCGCCGAGCGGCAGCAAGGATGGCGGGCGGACCGAGCTTCTGAGCCCGCCGCAGTGGCTGAAGGCCTTCCACGGTCTCGTCAAGAGCTACGGCCGCCTGGACGCCAAGCGGAGACAAGAGGCGGCTGCGCTGGAGGCGGCGGAGGGCGGCGGCGCCTCGGACTACTTGGCGCCTGCTTCGTACCAGCTCGACTCGATGGAATTGGCGCGGTAACTGCAACTTGTGCAACTTGCAGTTTTGTCGTCAGACGGCTACACTCACACCCGCGCTGAAGAATATAACTATGCTAAATCGTAGGTTTCGACGCTCAAACGAACTTTGACTTGGCTTCACTATTGGTGACTCTGTGCCAGGGCAAGTTGTCCATCACATTCGTGAAGAAGCACGCGCGTCTGCTCGCGGCTCCGCCAGATCCAGACCCTCTCAGCCCCGCCGCCCACCGCCCACCATGTTCCTCCGGTCGCTCTACGGCTCGCGCATGCCCCAGGCGCTCCACGTACGCCCAAATCGCCTTGAACTGACGCGTCGGTACTAAACTCAACGCCATTTCTTTCTGTGGTGTTGCACTGCAGCCTCGCGTGGACCCGCAGGCCTCCAACTACTGGGAGGAAGACACCGCCAGCTCCCGGGAGATCGCGCGCGCCATGGAAGAGGCTGACGCCGCCGACGCTGAGCCCGAGGACGAAGGCCAGAAGAAGAAGAACAGCGTCCTGGCCGCGGCGCTGACTGGAGACGAGCACTCCAGCCGCCGGCTCTCCATCCCGACGCTGTCGTCCCAACTGGCGGCGCTGCTGGGGCCTGACGGCATGGCGCTGGAGGACGTGGAGGGTCTGCGAGTGGAGGACATGGGCTCCTCGCCGCTCAACGCACAGCTGTCGCCCGCCGGCCTCATCTCAATCGCTGCCGCCGACATCGACGAGGCGGCGACCAACAACTCGCAGAATGTGCCGCCGGTCAACGGAGAACTCGACTTGGCGTTCATCCGCTCGCTGCGTCAAGCGTCGACGGACGCCGACTCTTCAGAAGTGGGCCCACGCAGCCCCTCGCAGTACGTGTCAGTGACGAACTTGTTGTTACTCATGGGAGGTGTCGTCACGTGTGTTGATTCTTGTGTGTGTGTGTGTTTGCAATGTTACAGTGTGGTGAATGCAGCGCTTAGCCAGCTCCTAGGTTCACTACCCTCGGTAGGCGCACCTGCTTCTGAGGGACCCTCCTCTACGGATGCTGAAGCGGTGGAGAATGAGAACAAGCTCTTCTCACTGGTCCGTCGTCACTTGAAGATGCTCGGATCCAATTCGTCCGCACCTGCAGATGAGAGCGAGGACAACGCAGCGGAGGGACAGAGCAAGCTGCGCTTCCTGTCGTTACTTCGTCGTATTAACGAGCTACGATCTCAGCAAGTTGATGTACGTGGTCCCCATACTGCTTTCCTAGACTTTGTGACTTGCTACTAACGCTGTGACTGACATCGTGTGGTGCAGACCGAGAGCTGGGATGGCCTGCCGTACCCGCAGATCATTGCTCTGCCGACGTTCAAGTACCAGTTCCGTGAGCGCCACGACGATGAAAACCAAACGGAAGAGGACAGCGAGGTTAATAATACGGTGTGTGCGGTGTGCTGTGACGAGTTCGAAGCGGAGGAAGAGGTGCGCGCGCTCCCGTGCCTGCACTTCTACCACCGGGAATGCATCGACCAGTGGCTCATGTACCACCGCCAATGCCCGATCTGCAAGCACGTCGTTGCGGTCTATTAGGCTCTTAAGCCCTCCTCGCTTGTCGGCGCATTATCCTTCTCAATCTCTTGGGTCCCTGCAACTGCATGTATA
>JAIKVH010000537.1:0-13885 GCA_024679275.1 Phytophthora niederhauseri
TGTTTGGTGAATGTGGCAAATCTTTTGTATTTCTGCGGTTGCTAACGCTGTCTTACTTTAACCCTTTACAGGAAAGCGCCTCTTACGTTCCCCGTGGCGACGAGCAACATCCCGCGGCCCGTGCCTCCTCAGCCGTGGTACATGAGCCACATGTCGGCGGCGGCCGTGGGCGGTGTGCTCCCGTTTGGCGCCATCTTCGTGGAGCTTTTCTTCGTGCTGTCGTCTCTGTGGACGGACAAGTACTACTACGTGTTCGGCTTCCTGCTGCTGGCCTTCCTTATCCTTATCAACACGTGCGCGGAGATCACGATCGTACTCACCTACTTCCAGCTGTGCGCGGAAGACTACAACTGGTACGTCGAGCGTGACGTGACGAGTTTCGTGAGGTGCCAACTGGTTGACTTACGTGTGTGATTCCGTTTGCTTGTGCAGGTGGTGGCGGTCGCTGTTCGTGTCGGGAGCCTGCGGCGGCTACGTGTTCCTCTACTCGACGTACTACTACTGGACGCGCCTGGACGTGTCGAACTTCATCGGCGCCATGCTCTACTTCGGCTACATGGCCGTCATCTCCGGTGCGCTGTCGCTGCTGACGGGAGCTGTGGGCGTCGGCGCCTCGCTGTGGTTCACGCGCAAGATCTACGCGTCCATCAAGGTCGACTAGAGCAAGCGGAGAGAAAAGGTGCCTACGGTTGCAGTAGTGCTATGTGAGCAAGTTGCTCGTGCTGTAGGAACGTACACGCCCACAGTCCTTCCTGCTTTCGGTGTCTGTTCGCCATAAGGCGCACGGGTTGATGCATTGAAGTGAGAGTGGAAGTGGGCGACGCGAGACGAATACACTTTCCTTCATAGTGGTTTGCAACTTGGCAAGCAAGGCGACGACGTCGTCGTCTTGCACCGTCGTGTTCAGTTGTGGTGCTGCCTTTCAGCCGATAGGCTGTCGTTGCATCGAAGAGCTCACTTGCCTTTTTCCTGATTTATCGGATCTGGTTCAACAGTGATGCATCATCAACTCTCCTCTCCTCTTCTCCTCAAATCCAATTAGCCTCCAGGTGCTGGTTGTCAACGCAGGGCCGTCAGAATGCATTGGCGGGGCCAGCTTTGCCGCGGTCCCTCCTGCATCGAGCCATCGTGTGGTGCTGGTGCCGCGGCCCCGGTGCCAGCTGGGCTTGAAGGGTCAATCGGGAGGCAGTAGAGACAAGATCTTGACTCGAGCTTTTAGTTTCCCGGCGTTATTGGTCTCGACATGATATACATACAACTGCTTGGCGATGCTTGTCATGCTGGTGGCGGTGGTGGCCGCGCGGTCTGCGCGTGTTTTTCTGCAGTCGGACGAATACATACAACTGCTTGGCGATGCTTGTCATGCTGGTGGCGGTGGTGGCCGCGCGGTCTGCGCGTGTTTTTCTGCAGTCGGACGACCTTCGATTAGGAATCTACAAATATTATTCTTTAATGGAGGTATTTGTAGAGCGAGCGCGGCATGTGACGATTAGGAATCTACAAATATTATTCTTTAATGGAGGTATTTGTAGAGCGAGCGCGGCATGTGATGAGGCGACCACAGCGGTGTTTGATCGATGTTGCAGCATCAAAGGATAGCTGGCAGCTACTGGTGTTTGTACATTTGCACAACCATTTTCCTCAAAATTTTAGAGACGCACAACTTTGACACTTTTCTCGCTGAGATGCAGGAAGCGGGAGGGAGCCGTAACGTATCAATGCACCTTACGCTATTGTGTGTGTCTTCTTATGAGGCATTACCTTAGAAGTTTCTTTTAACTCTTTTCGATGGCTGCAGCACAATATCATAATGCAAGGCAAGTTGTGGCTTTGTGAAGGAAAATCAACCAGCCGCTTCCAGCATTATTTGAAATCAATTTTGCATTATTTATCTCGTTTGCCTGTGGTTGAGTTCTAGCTTGGTTCAGTGACAAGAACTCTGCTCGCCGTTTCCACGATGGTGTACACGGGGGGGTGCCCCATGCTCTTTCATTGGAGCTTCATCGTATAACCTACTGCGGTACGCCAGCATTGGACTTTCAGGTTCTCGTTATATTACTTACTGTAAGGTGTGGACATTCCAGTCGCGTTTCGAATAAGAGTTCTATCCATTCTACTGGTATCAACAGTGATACAACAAGTCTACGTGCGCTTTACCAAAACATCACCGCAACGTCACTTGTAGTCGTTCTGATTCTCGTCTGGCCGTGAAAAGAATTTATTCAGCCCCAGGTTAATGAAAACAGCGGGGCACTTTTACGGTAATTATTTCCGCAACTGTTTTCGACAAAACTTCTATAGATATGTCATGACTGAGCTTACACGAACAATCCACGCTTTGCTGATGCCTTGTTAGCCCATTGCAAGGACCTGTAGCTTCCTGCTCGAGTGTCCTCAAGCTGCGGACGCTCGCTGTGCACAGCCCCCATATTCCTATTCAGCATCATATCACTAATCCGAATATCCGCATAAAAGTCCCAAACCCAAATAAACCTCGCCTATAGCCGTTCTCTGTACCTTGACTTAGTGACCTCTTGGCTCTCGGACAACTCAGAACCATCACTCCGAGCCAAAAGCTACTTGCCCCCCACATGCTTGACAGCGGCCACATGCCGGCCCCATGCGCTCCTCCACGCATCTGCAGCATCCTCCATCCCTATTCGACAATCCTCAACTCACAATCCTCAACTCACTCCGCCCCCTCCATCTGCTCGATCCGTGGTTGAACCCATTCACGTGACCCCAACACCGGGTTCTTATCGCTCGCTCCGAGATGTCGTTAAACCCGGGGTCCCCCTCCCGCGCCCGCCCGAGGTTTTATTCAGATGGCCACCCGAGACCGCACGTAGCGCGGCACTTCCGCAAGCGCCCGCCCGAGGTTTTATTCAGATGGCCACCCGAGACCGCACGTAGCGCGGCACTTCCGCACTCCCCGATCGGCACAGGCAATCGCGCGACTGATAGCGCAGTGGGCGCTCATCGAGACACGGCGGCCACGATGCAGCGCGGGGGCACGCGCAAGGAGCGGCTGCTGCGCGCCAAGATGAAGAAGAAGAAGCTGGACGACGACAACTCGCCGCTGGGCGCGGGCGCCAGCACGTTCGAGGACATCCTGCAGATGTCGGACCTGTCGGAGCAGTCGCTGCTGGCCAACCTGCGCAAGCGCTACGAGCACGAGCTCATCTACACGTACGTGGGGCCCATCCTCATCGCCATCAACCCGTACCAGCAGCTGGGCGACGCCTACAGCGAGAGGAAGATGACCGAGTACTACGGCAAGGCCATGGGCATGCTGCCCCCGCACGTCTTCGCGCTGGCCGACCACGCCTACACGCAGCTCATCCAGGGCGGCGCGCTGGACCCGGCCAACCAGAGCATCATCATCAGCGGCGAGAGCGGCTCGGGCAAGACCGAGACCACCAAGATCATCATGCAGTACCTGGCGCGCGCCACGAGCTACCGCAAGGGCCCCGACGGCGAGGGCGTGGCCCCCGTGGACGCCATGGCGGGCGCGCTCGGCAAGCTCGAGGAGCGCGTGCTGGAGAGCAACCCGCTGCTCGAGTCCTTCGGCAACGCCAAGACGCTGCGCAACGACAACTCGAGTCGCTTCGGCAAGTTCATCGAGATCCAGTTCAACCACCACGGCAAGATCGTGGGCGCGCAGATCCTCAACTTCCTGCTCGAGAAGACGCGCATCGTGTCGCAGAGCTTGGGCGAGCGCAACTACCACATCTTCTACCAGCTGCTGGCGGGCGCGGACAACGCGCTGCGCGAGCGCCTGCAGCTCAAGACGCCGCACGACTACGAGTACCTGCGCAAGAGCGAGTGCTTCAACATCCACTCGTGCGACGACGCCAAGGAGTTCGCCACCACCAAGAGGTGCATGGAGACCATTGGGATCACGGAAGACAGGCAGGAGATGGTGTTCGAGCTGCTCGCGGCCGTGCTGCAGCTCGGCAACCTGCAGTTCGCCATGGAGAACGACACGTGCGTGACCGTCGGCGACGACTCGGCCAATGGCATGAAGCTCGTGGCGTCGCTGCTCAAGGTGAGCGAGGACGCGCTGTCCAAGGCGCTGCTGACGCGCCAGCTCTACGTGGGCGGCAAGGTCATCGTGCAGCAGCAGAACTCGGAGCAGGTGCGCGACAAGCGCGACGCGCTGGCCAAGGGCATCTACTCGTCGCTCTTCCTGTGGCTCGTGTCCGAGCTGAACCGCACGATCTCGCGCACCCAGGAGAAGTGGGGCTTTATCGGCGTGCTGGATATCTACGGCTTCGAGAAGTTCGAGTGGAACACGTTCGAGCAGCTGTGCATCAACTACGCCAACGAGAAGCTCCAGCGGCACTTCAACCAGCACATGCTTGAGGTGGAGCAGAACGACTACGCGAAGGAGGGGATCGACTGGAAGCACATTGACTTCGAGGACATGTGCTGGATATCTACGGCTTCGAGAAGTTCGAGTGGAACACGTTCGAACAGCTGTGCATCAACTACGCCAACGAGAAGCTCCAGCGGCACTTCAACCAGCACATGCTCGAGGTGGAGCAGAACGACTACGCGAAGGAGGGGATCGACTGGAAGCACATTGACTTCGAGGACAACCAGGAGTGTCTGGACCTGATCGAGAGCAAGGTGAACGGCAAGCCCGGCATCTTCATCTCGCTGGACGACAACTGGCGGCTCAAGGGCGAAGAGGCGAACAAGAAGTTCGTGTCGAACCTGCACAACTCGTTCGGTCGCACGTCCAGCGGACACTCGAGCAGCAAGAACAAGTTCTACGTGCACCCGAAGATGGACGCGGACTTGCACTTCGGCATCAAGCACTACGCCGGCGAGGTGATCTACGACGCCAGCGGCTTCAACGACAAGAACAATGAGACGCTGAACGACGACATGAAGGAGCTCATCCGACAGTCCAAGAGCGACTGGCTGCGCGGAATCTTTGACCTGAACATGCAGTCGATCGAGGCCATTCCTGGCAACAAGCCGCAGCAGCAGCACTCGATCTCTCGGCGCCCGAATGAGATGAAGGGCAAGGGAGCGCATCAGCAGGGAAATAAGTCGCGCAACATCCGCGAGGTGTCTGTGAGCGCCCAGTTCCGGTACCAGCTCCAGGAGCTCATGGGCAAGATTTCTCTCGCAAACCCTCGGTATGTGCGTTGCATCAAGCCGAACGAGTTCAAGCGTCCGAGCGAGCTAAACGACCAGGACTGTGCGCGTCAGCTCAAATACTCCGGTATGATGGAGGCGATTCAGATCCGTCAGCGTGGTTTTGCTCTGCGTGAGGACCACGACGTGTTCTTTTACGACTACCAGTCTCTCGCGCCTGACGCTGAGAACGTCAAGGAGCTTGTGGAGGAGATCTCGTCTATGCTGGGTGCAGGTAAGGAAGAGTGGCAGCTGGGCAAGACGAAAGTGTTCCTGAAGAGGGCCATGGCGTTCAAGTTGCGAAAACTGGAGGTGCTGCGGTGCAAGTCTGCCGCCCGTGCTATCCAGAAATGGGTTCGTAACATGGCGAGGGCTGAAGCTGCTATCGTGATTCAAACGAAGGCTCGACAGTTCGTGGCGAAGCGACGACTGCAGCGACTGCGTCGTAGTGCCTACCGTGTGATGTACATTCTTCGTATGCGTGTCGCCATGAGCAAGTACCAGCGGTTGCGTGCGGAGTACCGTCTTCAGAACGAAAAGGCTGTTGTTGTGCAGAAAATTGCGCGTGGATACTTGGTTCGTAAGCGGGACTTGCTTCATCCGTTTGGAGGAATGGGTCCGAAGGAATTAGACGCAAAGATCGTGGAGATGGAAAAGGCCATTGAAGATGCAGCACTGAGCAAGCAGTTCGAACTGTGTGCAAACTTGCAGCTGGAACTGGAAAAAATCGTTGTGGCTCGTAAGAAGGTTCGCACCGCGAAGGAAATCGACGCTGAGATTAAGAAGCTGAACGAGGACATGGAGGCAGCCGCGATGTCGAAGCAGTTTGGGTTGTGTGCCGATCTCCAGAAGCAACTTGAGGCGCTGCAGGAAGCTCGTAAGCACGTTAAGGAGGATCTCAACGAGCTGGAGCCTGAGGAGCTTGACGAGCGCATTCATGCGATGGAAGCTACCATTGCTGAAGCCATGGCCGCGCGCGACTTCGGCAAGTGCAGCGATCTTCAGATCAGCTTAGATGCGTTGGTGACTGCTCGGAAGAAAAAACAGACCCCCGAAGAGCTGGATGCGGAGATCGAGAGGCTGAACCAGGAGCTTGACAACTTGATGAAAAAAAAGCAGTTCGACAAGTGCGCGCAGCTTCAGAAGGATATTGATGTTGTCAAGAAGAAGAGGGCGAAATTCCCTGCTGCAGTTCCGAAGACTCCGACGCCACCGCCTTCTCCGAAGAAGGCAGAGCCGCCGGCAGAGCCGACGCCGCCTCCATCGCCGAAGAAGGAGACACCGCCGCCGGAAGAGCCTGAACCGCAGCCTGCTACGCCTGTTGCTCCTGCTCCGCCGTCGAACATGGATCGCAGCGGCATTCCGCCTGCGCGTGAGCCCACTCCGACCGCACCGACCTCCGCTCCTGCTGCTTTCCCTGGTGAGAAGCGGCCTGCATTTGAGATTCCTGAGCCTGCTCCTAAGGCGGCCCCGGCTCCTCAGGCAGTCCCTGCCCCGCAGGCATCTCCTGTTGCGTTAACCCCGGCACAATCGTTTGAGGATTACCCAGCTGCTCCAGTGAATGACTACCCAGCCCCTCAGGAGATCCCTACGGCGCCTGCTCCGACGATGCCCAAGCGACCACCAGCAATTTACAACGGTCCTGCTCCGACCATGAGGAGGGGGGATGCGAAGCCGCCCACTATGACTCCGGTGATGCCGCAACGTCGTGCCCGCTCAGGCTCCAACAGCTCTGCAACCTCTGGACACTCGTTTGCGAGGTCGCACTCGTCGATGATGTCGACGTCTTCTAAGACGAAGAAGTCGGCATCTACGTCAGATCCGTCGCGCACTGTTGCCCGCCTCCGGCCTGCCAAGGCGATCACGGTAAACGAGGACGCGACGGTGTTGGAAGCTGCTAGAATGATGAAATCCCACCGCGCGGCAGCAGTGCTCGTCACCAATTGGGAAGGCGCCTTGGCCGGCAAAAGGCGATCACGGTAAACGAGGACGCGACGGTGTTAGAAGCTGCTAGGATGATGAAATCCCACCGCGCGGCAGCAGTGCTCGTCACCAATTGGGAAGGCGCCTTGGCCGGCATCTTTTCAGACACTGATGCCGCTCGTCGTGTGGTTTCCAAGGGCGTGGACCCCGCTAGAATCACTGTCGGATCTGTTATGACGCCGAACCCCAGCTGTGTCAGCCTGGAGGACAGCGCAGTCGATGCGATGGACATCATGCTGAGCGGAAAGTTCCGCCACTTGCCCGTGATTAGTTCGCACAGCGGCAACATTGTCGGAATTCTTAACGTGGCGAAGTGCTTGCACGATGCCATTCGACGAGTGGAGAACATGTCATCGTCTCTGCAGCAAGAGCTTGGTGCGAGCTCGAACAATGTCATGCTGCGTGGAATGCTCGAGAAGATGCTGTCTCCGTCGCTCCAGGATGTGGTGTCGGCGCCAGGCGAGGTTATGCCGCCGCTTGTATACGGAAACATGACGGTTTATGAGGCGACGACGTACATGGCGGAGACCAGACGGCCAGCGCTTGTGGTTTCATCAAACCCGGAATTCCAGGAGCTTATCGGTATCTTCACGCCGAAGGACGTGCTGCATCGCGTCATTGCGGAGGACTTGGACGTGAACACCACTACGGTTAGTCAGGTGATGACTCCGAACCCGGAGTCTGCCGCTCCAGAGACGTCGGTGTTGGACGCCTTTCACATTATGCACGATGGCAAGTTCCTGAATTTGCCGGTGGTGTCACCGGACTCTGGCGATATTATGGGCATTGCAGATGTGCTGTCAATTAGTTTGGCTTCTTTCGGAGAGGCGCGCGACATCGGCAAGTTCTTCAACGCTGCTTTCGACTACCATGACGATGACACCAACTCGATCGTGTCAGGCAGGTCTACGTCCAACATGTCTAATGCCAGCAAGGTGCGTCAGCAGAAGGACCGCGATAAGGGCGTCAACGTTCGCCCCGTGTCAAGCCTGCGCCCCCTTCCGGCTATCACGATCGACGAAGTTGCGTCCGTGTTTGAAGCTGCTTTGCTGATGAAGCAGAAGCGAACGGACGCGTTGCTGGTTGTGGATGAAGCTGGCGGCCTGAATGGTATTTTGACCGACACGGATATTTGCCGCCGCGTGCTGGCGCTGAACCTGATTCCCGAGGAGGTGCCTGTGTGCAACGTGATGACGAGGGACATCAAGTATGTGTCTCCCAACGACAGCGCCATCGACGCGCTGCTTTCGATGCAGGAGGGACATTTCCGCCATCTGCCGGTTGTGGATGGCGGCAGCATCGCTGGCGTCCTGAACATTGGCAAATGCATTTACGATGTCTCGAAGCGCCTCGAGCACGCTACGCAGTCCACGGACCAGTTGAAAGCATCACTTGAGAAGAGTGGTAAGTCGTCAACTCTCCAGCAACTACTGGCTCCCATGTTGGAGAAGCTCGCTACTCCTACTTTAGGCTCAATCCTGGAGAACGAGACTCAGAATGGATCTACCCCTGCTCCGCGTCTTCCGAAGTCGTCCCTGGTCAGTGATGTGGTCAAGGCGATGGCATCAACGAAGAAGGCGGCGCTTATTGTCGACGACTTCAACTTCGACAAGCTGGTGGGCATCTTCTCCCCGAACGAGCTCGTGCTGAATGTGATTGCGAAGGGATTGAAGACGTCGGCTACGTATGTTGAAGAGGTGATGCAGAACGACCCGGAGATCGCTACGCCTTCGACGTCTGTGCAGGACGGCTTGCACATCATGCACGACTCACGCTGCCTCAACCTGCCTGTGTTGAAGGACGACTCGAATGAGCTCGTTGGCATGGTCGATGTGCTGGACCTCAGCTACGGCACAATTGATGCCATCTACGGCGAGAACCGTGAACAGATGCAGGAGTTCTGGAACACGACGCTGCAGCTGGACCAACCTTCTTTGCCTTCGGAAGCTGGCGACCGTGAGCGCACGACGCTGATGTCCAGGGCTGAACGCGAGGAGAAGAGTCGCACAGTGGCAAAGCTGCGGCCAACCAAGGTCTTGACTGTCTCGGAGTCCACAACCATTGCGGAGCTGTCTCGGACAATGGGCCGCAACAAGATGGACTGCGTGCTGGTCGTGTCGGACGAGGGAATGCTCAACGGTATTATCACGGACACGGATCTGACGCGCCGTGTTGTCTCGGAGAACAAGCCGCTGGACTCGACACGTGTGGGCGACGTCATGACTCGTAACCCTGTGTTTGTGTCCATGGATGATCCTGCCATTGATGCGCTTATTTGCATGCTGGAGGGCAAGTTCCGCCACTTGCCGGTTGTTGAGCGCAATGGCCCCGTTGTGGGCATCCTCAGCATTGCGAAGTGTTTGTACGATGCTATCAGGAAAATGGAGAAGTCGGAGCAGTCGTCGGCAGCGCTGCGTCACACGTTGGAGAAGGAGATGAAGAGCCGCGTGAATGGTGGCGCTCGTACTGGTGGTGTTTCTCAGCTCCTTGGATCGATGGTGAACAAAATGTTCTCGCCGGACATCAAAACGGTAATCGACGAAGAAGGCATTGACCCTCCGCGTGTGCAGCGGTACACCTCTGTCTACGAAGTTTCCAAGCAAATGTCCATCACTAAGAAGGCAGCTCTGGTTGTGAACAACCGTGGTCAGTACTGCGGTATTTTCACCCCCAAGGAGATGCTGGAGAAGGTGCTTGCCCGTGGACTGCCTGTCCACACGACGCCTGTGTGCGAAGTGATGCTGGAGAAGGACGTGACTATCAACGGGGCGACCTCCGTGATTGACGCTATGCACACGATGCATGATCACAAGACGCTGTACCTGGCAGTGATGCAGTCTGAAACGAACACGCAGCCCATCGGTGTGATCGATGTGCTTTCTCTGAGCTATGGGTCTTTCGCGAAGGGCAAGCCCAGTGAGTGGAAGTCTTTCTGGAACGCTTCGTTGGAGGCTACCGATGACGATGATGTGTCGTCGCAGCACAGTTTCCGCAGTGGCTTCTCCCACAACCTCGCGCCAAGCAGTGCGGGCATGAGCCAAAAGGGCCGTCAGGCTAGTCTGGCAACGGGCAATGTGCGCCCTGTGTCGAAGCTGCGGCCATCGAAGGCGATCACGATTTCGGAGACGTACTCTGTTGCTGACGCTGCGAAGGAGATGAGCATTGCACAGACGGATGCGGCACTGATCATTGGACGTGACGGCGGACTTCTCGGTATCCTTACCGATACTGATGTGACGCGCCGTGTGGTGGCTCTCGGCAACGATCCGTTTTACGTGAGCGTGCTCGACGCGATGACCCCGGACCCGAAGTTTGTGGATGAACGCGATAGCGCCATGGATGCAATGTTCATGATGCTTGAGGGCAAGTTCCGCCATCTTCCCGTTGTGGACGAAACAGGTATGGTTGCGGGTATGCTGCGCATCCAGAAGTGCCTGTACGACGCCATCACGCGTATTGAAAAGGTCCAGCAATCGTCGAGCGGCTCGCTGCGAGCTCGTCTGGAGAAGCAGCTGCAGGCCACCGGTATTGGTACTGGCCAAGGTGCGCTGAAGCAGCTTGTGGCCCCCATGGTGGAGAAGCTTCTTTCGCCCACGGTTGATTCGATTCTGGAGGACGAGACGCTCCCTCCGCTCGTGAGCGAGCACGATACGGTGATGGAAGTGGCGCGTCAGATGGCTGCGTCCCGCAAGGCTGCTCTCATTGTGGAGGACCCGAATGGTGACAATAGCTCGTCTGTCAGTGGAGGACACCGCTCTTCGATTAGCGGAGGCGGCTACGATATTGGCACCTCGGCGCTTACTAGAAAGGTGCTGGGTGTGTTCACGCCGAAGGATCTACTACTTCGTGTCACGGGTGCTGGTCTGGATGCTGCTGAGACGACTGTTGGTCAGGTCATGACGCCTGACCCTGAGACGGCTCCGCCGACCACCAAGCTTGTGGATGCGCTTCACGTCATGTATGAACACAACTTCCTGCACTTGCCGATCGTGAACAACGAGACGGACACGATTGTGGGTATGCTGGACGTGTTGTCCTTGTGCTACGGTACTTTTGCAAGCGGTGCGGCTGCTGAAAGCGGCAAGCCCATTGACGAAGACTCGGACTGGCGCTCGTTCTGGGATGTGTCGTTGGCTCTCGGCCACGACGACGACGACTTCAGCGAACTTGCAAGTATGACGGGCTCGCGTATTTCTCGTCGGCGTCCGGGCAAGTACACGGAGAGCCACCACTCGTCGATGATGGACCACGTTCCCGAGCCTGAGGGTGCGATGCGACCCGTTTCGATGCTGCGGCCGCAGGAGGTGACCCGCATCAACGAGTTCATCACTGTCGCAGAAGCTGCGAAACGCATGCGGCAAGCACGTGTCGAGGCTGTTGTGGTGACGACAGAGGAGGGCGAGCTTCGTGGTATCCTGACGGACACTGACATCACGCGCCGCGTGCTGGCTGAAGACATCGACCCGGAGAGTTGCTCGGTTGCTTCTGTGATGACTACGAAGCCTAGCTGCGTGTACATGGAGGACCAGGCCATTGAGGCTATTACCAAGATGCTCGAGGGCCGGTTCAAGCACTTGCCGGTGCTCGGCTCGGACGGCACCCCGCAAGGAATGCTCGACATCTCCAAGTGTCTCTACGACGCCATCACGTGTCTGGAGAAGGTGCAGCAGTCGACGGAGGCGGCAGCGTCCGAGTTCTCGCGTGATCTTGGTACGGGCTCGAACCTGCAGCGGCTGCTGGGCCCGATGATGGAGAAGATGGTCCGGCCTACCGTCGGTGACGCGCTTGACGGCGAGATCATGCCGCCTGTGATTAACATTCACACCACGGCGGCTCGTGCGGCGAAGCTGATGGCAAACACGAAGAAGGCTGCGATCGTTCTTGGCGACGAGCAGGAGCTGTGTGGTATGGTGACGACGAAGGACCTGCTGCGCAAGCTGGTGGCCAAGGGCTTGTACGCTGAGACTACGACCGTTGAGGAAGTGATGACGATGGACCCCGATCTGATGGGGCCCAATATGAGCATCGTGGACGGTTTGCGCTCGCTGCACGACGCCGGCCAGCTCTTCATGCCGGTGCTGGCTGACGACGGTGAGATCCTGGGCATGGCGGATGTGATTTGCCTGAGCTACGGCCAGTTCCAGACTACGTCTGGAGGCACGTCGAACGGCGACTGGCGGCAGTTCTGGCAGACGGCCATGAACCTGCAGGAGGAGGTTGCGGGAGGTGCGTACGGCGGCATGAACGACGATGCTCGCTCCGTGGGTACTATCGAGGAGTTCGAGCGCGACGAGTACAACGCTTCGACCCCGACGGCGAGTGCTGTGGGCATCAACGGTGCCGGCAGGTATTCCAACTCGCTGGGTGCATACGCCGAGCTGGGCGAGAGCGTGTCGGTTGTCAGCGGTGCCAACACTGCAACGACCAGTGTGCTGATGCAGAAGGTGACGGACGAGAACACGTTCGTGTTCAAGGTGAGCGATGGGCCTCAGGGCCACTTCCACCGCATCATGTGCCGGTTCAACACGATGGGTCCGCTGCTGGAGCAGATTCGCTTCAAGATGGGGCTGGACGACAACGAGGCGCTGCGCCTCAAGTACGAGGACGACGAGGGTGATCTGGCGCTGCTGACATCCGATGAGAGCCTCGTGGAGGCTGTTCACATGGCCCAGCGCGCCGGGTGGAAGCGCCTGGTCCTTGTGGTGGACGTGGTCAAGCGTCCGCAGCACGACGGTAACGGCAGCGTGGTGTCGGTGGCCAGCTCGGCAGCCAGCGGCTCGAACGCCGCCGGCCCCAAGCCGCGCAACCGCCTGCTCACCAAGGTGGAGGAGATGTCTTCGTCGTCCGAGAGCAGCGACGACGACAGCAGCTCGGAGGAGGAGGAGATCGTGCGGAAGAAGAGCAAGAAGTCTCGTCGCAGCAAGGGCCGCGACCAGGGCTTCTCGCTCAACAGCAACGCCGGCCTCGCGATCGCCGGCGGAGCTGCCACTCTGGTGGTGGGTCTAGGCGCCATGGCTCTCATGCTGCTGCGGCGCAAATAAACGATAGGGAGAAGCGAGTTGTAGGATGATGGCTCTGTTGTGACTGAATAAAGCAAAGCAATACCAGTGCGTATAGAAGAAGAACAAGTATGTTGCAAGGGTTTTCTTGTTGTTGCCAATTTTGAGGCAAAGTCACTTGCGTAGTATTTGCTTGTTTGTTGCTTTGGTCGTCTACTTACACATACATGGATGGTATCACGAAAGCCTTCGATCGGCATGTTGCAAGGGTTTTCTTCTTGTTGCCAATTTTGAGGCAAAGTCACTTGCGTAGTATTTGTTTGTTTGTTGCTTTGGTCGTCTACTTACACATACATGGATGGTATCACGAAAGCCTTCGATCGGCTGTCAGAACTCACACGGACGAGAGGTCGAGTTTGAGTTGCTTGGGATCTGCCTCCTGCTTGTCGCTGCTGTCCGTCACTACTGCGAGTTTGACGTCTCCCTCTCCAGGTTCACTGCACTCGTCGTCAGTAGGCGTACCCAAACTGGGCAATTTGCCGTCGCCGTTCAAACTTCCAGCAGGGGACTGCGCCGCCTGCGCCACGAGGAAACTTTCGTCCCGAACATCCTTCTTTAGGAAATTGTCCTGGATCCAGAACTGCAGTGCGTTCATCAAACACGGGCACGCGATCATGACGAGCACCAACTCGACCTCCGGGTGCTTGTCCAGCGGCTTGAAGAGAAGCACGGCAAAAGCTCCCAGCGGCTTCTCG
>JAIKVH010000538.1:0-13885 GCA_024679275.1 Phytophthora niederhauseri
TAAGCAGCTTCCTCCAAGCGAAGACAGCACCCTGCACGAGAGTGCAAGTGCTTCCACAAACGTCAGCAGCACTACGCTTAGTCCGACGAGTTCTTGGCGAACAGAGCACGCGACTGGGCCTTGCGCTTGGGGTCCGTCTTGCACGTGTTCTTGCGGTTCTTGCCGACCACAGCCGCCTTCTTCTCGGCACGCAGGGCCTCGGCGCGCAGCTCAGCGCGGCGGGCCACCAGCGTGTACGGGTTGAGCTTGACCATGGCGCCCAGGTTCTTGAGCGGGTTCTTCTTCTGGAAGCGGCGGTGCTTCTCGTACTTGCCGGCGCGCACAACCGACTGGATCTCGTCGGAGTTGATCAGACGGCCCAGGTTGGCGTTGTTCATCTGGTGGCGCGGGAGCTGGTAGCCCGACTTGGAGGCCGACTTCTTCGAGTACGTGCCGTACAGCGAGTCCAGCTTCTGGAACGCAGACTTGGTCCAGATGATGAAGCGGCCCAGGTGGCCACCGGGGGCCAGCTGCAGCAGGTTCAGGCGCTCCACGTTCGCGAGCTCCACGCCCGGGATGTTGCGGAAGGCCTTCTCGGCGCCGTTCGCGTTGGCGTACACGATCAGGGGGCCACGGCGGGTGGTGTAGCGGCGGTTGCGCGACTTGCCGCGGCCGGTGGTCAGCTTCTTCGAGGCCTTCACCTTCTCGATCTCGACGTCAGCGCCGATCTTGGCCAGCACCTTCAGGGCCTGGGCCGTCTTCTGGGTCGCCTCCACGGCGTCGTCCAGCACGAGGGGCACCTCCGGCACCTTCTCGATGCGGTGGCCGCGGGCCATCACCAGGGCCGGCACGGCCGAGGCGGCCAGGGCCGACGCCACGGCGAAGCGGCGCTGGTTCACGTTGATCTTGCGGTGCCACTTGCGCCAGATGCGCGTGGGCGCGAACATGCGACCGCCACGGCACATGTTGCCGAACGCGGCCTGGCCGGAGCTCTGGTTGCCGCCGCCCTGGATACGCGGGATACGCGACACGGCGCGGCCCGTGCCCCACGACTCGGCAGAGTGCTGGTGGCCGGCCTCGCGCGAGACGCCGTACGCCTGGCGGCGGTTCTTGGCCATGTTCGTGTGCACGAAGTTCACCACGTCCGGGCGGATCGGGGCCGTGAACACGGCCGGCAGCACCACCTGCGACGAGACGGTGGCCGACTCGCCCTCCACGGAGAGGACGGACACGACGGGGCGGTTAGCAGCGACAGAAGCCATGGCGAAAGAGGCGAGGAAGAGAGAGGACGGACACGACGGGGCGGTTAGCAGCGACAGAAGCCATGGCGAAAGAGGCGAGGAAGTGTAGGCGAACGCGGGGTTACGGCGACAATTCCAATACTGAGCGCCCCCCATAAAGACCAACCGGGGGGCAGACCGCAAACGCAGCGGAGCCAGTCATATCGCCATCGTCCCTTGTAATTGGTCAATTTTCGACCTTCTGCACTCGAGCGGGGGATTGAGGTCACTAAAGTGATCAGAATCTTTTCGCCCTGGCTATCGCACTTGCCTTGAAGTAACTTTACATTCACTCCGAGCATTGGATCCAGGAAGCGTCGAGTTCGATGGGGACGCAGGCGTCTCGCGATGCCGGCACCGCCGCCGCCGACGCGCCGAGTCCTCCGGACCCTCAGGATGAGCGGCTGGCAGCGCGTGCGTGGCGCACGGGCGTGCCGTTCACGCTGCTGCACGACGAGGGCTTCGTGGTGGAGAAGTACCAGGAGCTGCTGGCGGCTTCAAGCGCGCCGCCGACCTCCAAACCGGGGGGCGGCGGCAAGGCGCTGGAGGAGGCACAGACGACGGTCTCCGGGCTGGATGAGGCGCCTATGGACGAGCTGCAGCACGCGACGGACATGGCGCGCATCAAGCTCTTTGCACGCACTAAGAAGGACGAAGGTGCCGCCGGGGACCAGAGCGGGTCCAGACCCGGATCTCCGTCGGCTTCAGCCCCTGCGACGTCCTCGCTGACGTCGTCTGCAGCCAAGGAGAACCCGCCTAGTGCCCTAGCCAGGATGGTGGGGAACACGCTGTCCCGAGAGTCGCCGGAAAGCGTCGAGAACGAGAAACTTCGAGCCCAGCGCGACGAGCTGCTGCAAGTTTACTTCCAGCAGATCGCAGCGAGGATGAAGCAGAAGCAGAGGGCTTCAGAGGAGGAAACTACGAAAGAAGAAGAGCTGAGAGCAGCTGAGGAGACCAAAGAGACTGCAAGTGTGATGTCGTCTACAGGGCTGCTGCCCGTGGCTGCTGAAGGACAAAAGATCTCGCAGGATGTGACGGTGGCCAGTGTTTTCTCGGTCGGATCGCTGCGCTTACAGCTAGAGATGCTGCGCGAGTTCCGCGGGTTCAGCCCTCGACTGTTCGAGACGGGGGTCATGGCGCTCGTGCAGACTTTGTTGGACAGCCCTCCATTTGCACTGCGTGATATTGGTGCGCATACCCCCGAGGACGCCATTTTGAACGATTTGCACAGATTTTGCCGGGATATTTTGCAGGGGCAGCAAGGGCTTACTGATGCCCACCGTCAGGTTACTCTCCTTCTGCTGCTAGCGCTTGGAGTGAGCAGCGGACGCGTCAGCTTGCTACTTGAATTCGTCGCGGAGTTGCTCGCCATGCCACGTGAAACAGCGGCGAGTACATTGCCTGTGCAAGGGTATCCATTTTCAGCATGGGTCAAAGTCTTCATGGTGCGAATGCAGTCATACCGCATTGATTTTGCGTTAGGAACGTTTGAGGACAACACGTTTGTGAAAAAGGTTGCAGTAAAGGCGCTCCCGGGTGACGTGGACCTTGCTGCCAACGGAGATGTTGAGAATGATTCACCGGCTTTGAACTCCAGTTTGTCATCGACTTCCTTGGCCACAGATGGAAGCTATGCATACACGTGGAGTTTGGCGAAAGGGCTAGCAAAAATCGGAACGGGACTCAATTTTACTATTGCTGGACGAGTATATGCTGAATTTCTAGCAAGTGTTTATATGAGAATTCTTGAGGAGAAGCGAACCGTACGAAAGTTGGTGTATGGCTTTGGACAGCAAGTCACGGATGTTTCTGAAGTTGCAAGGGAGGAAATTGCGAGGGTTCTTACCACCACGAGTTCGTTGGATAGGACGGTCCAAGACATATTTGGTGCTGCTGGCCTAGTTGAATCTTTCACTGCGCCTACATTGCTAGTCTCGTACAGTGTTGGCAAGCACCAAGACGTTTGCATTCTTGAAAATGGGGATATATTTGCTCTCCCACCTCTTCCTTCAGATAGTGGAGACGACAATGTAAGGATCTGTCGCGCATGGTATGGTGACTTGGATGTCTTGAGCAACGAAGCGCTGTTGGAATTCCTAAAGCGACTGGAGCAGAAGAAAACCACTTCGGTTGATGATAGTGGCGAAATGGTTATCGTGCTTACCCACGATCTCCTCGAGCAGCTTCTAATATTGTCTGACATTTCCCCAGAAAAGATTACAGAGTCCAAGAAACTGATGGTGATTTTTGCAGCTGGCAATGATTCTGGCTCGGTGGGGGCGCAACTCCTTCATGAAGGCGATCGCTTTGTCGTCGCTGAGGAAAGGACCCGTGATGTCTACATGTCAAGTCTTCTTTACTGCGGTGGATCGTTGTACCTGAACGTGATGTATCCAGAGATCGATGTAAGTGGAATGCTGGTTGGGGAAACGACTCGCCGATGCCGCCAACTGCTTCGTATATCTCCTAAAGATCTAGCACTTCTAGAAATCCTGCGAGTGCAAGATGCACCATCACCTTCCGTTGCACAAGCGAGGTTGTCAGTGCCTTTTTACGCTTACATCACTGAAGGAAGATTCATCTACGAAGTTAATATGGGGCTTGGTGATATTGGAGTTTCCGTTATCACCCCGAAAACTGTTTCGAGCGGAGGAGAGGAACTTGTGGTCACACGTCAATTTGTCTTGGACGGAAAGGCAATCCAGTGCTGTGATTTTTTGTTATGCCTGGCGAAAATCCGCAGCATGGCGATGAGCAATGAAGGCAAGCTGGATGTAGATCTACCCTGCTTTTATACGAATGGTGCTTCGCTGGGGGTGATCGTTGTAGATCCAAACGCCGAAGCAGACTCATCGTCGAAGAATCGTGTTCATTGCGTGATGTTTGATTGCGAAAGTGGTCAGAGCAAGAAGCAGCAAGAAAACGGTGAAGGTTCGGGATGTTCAGAGCGCTCCCTTCCTCCTGCGTCGGTGTGTTTCGATGCAAGAAATAATTTGCTGTGGCTATTTGATGAGGAAAAGAAAGTTCTTCGATCATACAAAAACCCTGGGAAGCGGATATCCTTGGACGAAAATTCCATCCCTCCCGACGTTGGTACCATTACTGCAGTAGAAAGTGGTGAAGACGTGATGGACGTCGAAACAACAACGCTTACACTGCTGGGCTTCCTGTACAAAAACGCTATCGCAAGTGATGCAGCTGATGAGATGTTTGGTCAAGGTACGAGTTCTCGAACAAGGATACCATTCGCCATTGACGTACAGGTCGAGACGTTTAAATTCTTGTTGGTCTTCACGTCGAAGTATGTTGAAGCATTCAAGAAGAACCAAGTGTCGATCGTTCAAGCCTACATTCTGCAAGCATGCCTCGGCATTCTAAACAAGAATCTAGAGAGCTTGCTCCTGCATGCGGACTGTCGTCGCAAGCGCGATTCAACTGAGCTGTTGATGTCAGGTTTGCCAGCTCCTCTTGACAAGCTTCTTGAATTTTCCAGTGAGAGTCACGCCAATGAAGTCGCAATCCAAATACCTCCAGCGTCGGTCCGACAATCGACTTCATTGCAGATTGATGAGAAGAGTCAAGTACAAGTGGCATCTGTCGCCCTGGATCTGTACACGACATCCATTCGCATTTTCCACTCGGAAGTTACCAAACAGTTCTCGCACGTTCTTAAGTATTTGGAGCTGTGGCAGCAATCAAAAGCGACGAGAATGGAGCTGAAGATATTGGCTCGCCTTCTTGCACATTTGTGCACTCGTGTGGATGCTATCTACCAGTCGATGGTAGCGTCGGACGCTGCGGTGGCAAAATTTTTGAAGCTGGTTGATTATGCAGTGGGGATGCAGCAGCAGCAACTACAAGCGGATTGTACCCAGTCAGAGGGGGTGTCTGAAGAAATCAAGGCGGCCGTTCTTCTGCATAGTAACGAAAGTTCCTTCGAGTTGATTTCGCTCGTGAATGCAATAACGCAAGCGTCATTCGTGGCTCTCACTTGCTCCGATGGTGTAAGCAATCGGAGAGCGTTTGATATTGCGATAGTGATATTCGATGCAATTCGCGATGCTTGCTCTAGCATTTTCTCCAGCTTAGCAGCTCAGACAAAGCAGCAAGACTATCAAGCTCAATGGACTCGAATGGAAAACGTGCTTAAGGATGGGTTTGTCGGGGTATTGGCGCCTGTCGTACTTTCGTCGGGGATCATGTTTTTGCGAAATCACAAGAACATTGCATCGCTGGTTTCAGATCAGGATGGGGGTGAATATAAACCTTTTGGGCACGGTGAAAGCCTGCGAGGTGGTGACGCTACTTCATTCGTGTCATCACGCCTGTTTAAACTCCTTAAGGATAACTCATTCAAAATGCTGAAGTTCATGGCGAGCTTGGACGCTCTCGTGTCTTTGATTGAACCAACCAAGAGAGAGCACACTGTGGAGAATATCTCAATGGCTGTGAAAACTGAAACGATGGAGTCGTCTCACGAGTATGAAAACAACATGGACGCACTTACCGAACTTCAGGTCCCTGGGGCTAGTCGTATGGTGATCACGTTTGACCCGAGATCGCGAACTGAAGTCAATTATGATTACTTGACTTTCTACAAGGACAAAAGTCAGGGGGAATACTACGGAAGCCAATTTTACTCCGGACGTGACTCGGAACAGAATTGGCCTGGGGTCGGTGATAACCCTCCATTGGTTATCGAAAGTGACCACTGTTTTGTCTACTTCCACTCGGACGGCTCAAATACAGATTGGGGTTACAAGTTCACGGCGACAGCCGAGATTCTAGAAAAGAAGAAGAGCTTGCAGCAGCATTGGATCGTTTTCTTGATGGAGAGTGGAGTTCAACTCTTGGATGAGAGCATGAAACTTCTAGTGGACGGAAGTGCATTTGCACCAATTGAAGATATGGAGATACAGAACGAGCGGTTTCTACAGAGCGATCTGCTAAAAAGTGGTGTGTGCACCGAAGACAACAAAAATGCAGAAGTGCTGCAGCTGTTACAAGACTTCGTGGATCCATCAGAATCCTCAGATGCAGAGAAGGTGATTAATGCCCTTCAAGAAAGGTCAGGTGCGGCCCGCCCAGCTCTAGCATTAGCTCGATCGACATCATTTGATCAAATTACAAGCTCCGGACCAAACCAATCTGTGAATCGAGCGGTTCGAGCTGTGGCAGCGGCTATCTTGCATCACAATATGTGGGGAATGGATGCGTACGCGTTCACACAAAACTTGCGCGATGATATATCGGAGCAGCTTCTTCGAGGCTGGAAGAATGCGCAGAAGATGCGAGATTGGTTTCACCTTGGCGACGCTGCAGATGCTGGTATCCTTGGACAAATGGTGCCCAACCGACGACGTTCTGGGCGACTTCGACGACAGCCATCCGCTTACAAGGGGCTCTCCGAGGAATCACTGGCGATTTTGTGCGATAATGTCATTGAACGCGCTAGATTCTTGCTGGAAATAACTCCCGTCTCATTTGCGTACGTTACCGGTGTGAAACGCAGATGGGGGCTCTTGGCAAAGTACGGACATGCAATTGGAAAACAGAATTCTTCCGATACTCAGCTGGACAAATGGTACAATTTATTGGACGAGCTGCAAGCTGCAACCGAACTACGAAGCCTCTTTCAGTACCGGAGATCGTCTAGTGAGCGCCTCAAACATGGACAAGTGAAATCAGTCACTGAGCAAGTTCTCGAGTTTATTCAGAGTGATGTGGATGTGGCAGAAGTGCGAAAAGTGATCGAAATCCGAAACCAAAGAGCAGCGAGCCGGGCACTAGGCATGGAAGTGTTCATCCAGTCACTCCAAGATTGCCCGAGTCCACGCTTGAGAGGGATATTGCTCGAGTCGTTCACGTCTACGCTGAAGTGCTTCGCCGTTGCCAATTCTCCCACTAATGTGCCTGGCTCGGTTACGATAAACTCAACAATGGCGTTGGACTCTTTTCCAAGACTGCACTTCGATACGTTATTGTCTGGGTGCGATGAGTCGCTACGACAACGAATTGCGGAGGCTTTCGGCAATTGTCTTGCTCTCTTCGCCAAGCAGCTCGCTTCAATTGAGGATGATGGTACAAATTCGGGGTTGATAACTGCTGTCTTACGATGCTGTGCGCTTGACTATGACCTAGAGGATTCATACTTGCTTCAAGAAAGTCGGGTCTTGCCGCAAATACTGAGTCTCCTCTCGTCAAGTTCTGTCCCGATCCGAAACGCTGCCCAATCGCTGTTGGGCGTTCTTCTTTCTCGTTTCATCGCAGGAAGAGTCGAGTCGAGCCCAGATGAAGGGGCTGGTAATGATGATGCACATACTTCTACGGATGTCCACGATGTGTCCGCATTCCAACGGCAATTATTCTCAGCAGTTGGGCACCAGCTTGATGGAATAGTGTCAGCTATCAAATCTTCGCTAAACTCGAGTCACGACGGCTCCGGGAAGTCATCCCCTCAGTATCTTCCGGAAAACTCCCCTGGTTTTACTGCGCCGTGCCTTCAAAGCAATGCCGTGAGCTGGAACCACTCGATTATGCTGTGGGTTTATTGTCCAAGCAAGGGACCGTTGTATGCCCTCAAACTGGGAGACGAAGTACGCAGGGGGCCAAGCTGGAGCGGAAATGAGGATCCCGAAGGTAGTGGTTCCGAAATTGGGACCATTATCAGCATTCCTACTCCAACGAAAGTTCAAGTTCGATGGAACTTATCCGGGCTCACCTCTCAATCCAATTTTGACCCAAAGAACGGTATTTTTGATGTGGTTTTAGTGGATGAAGGCATGGGCGGCGCAATCTTTTTCAAGGGCAACAAAAATATGATTAAAGACACAGCTGCGGCAAAGCCATGGAGCCATTTCGGTCTGTTTTTGACAGATTCACGGATGCTCGTGTACAAAATTGCCTGTGGGTCCGACAAGGAAAGCGAATTTGAGACCGATTACGAACTCGACGCTGACCAGTGGTCTCATGTAGCTATCGTGCAGGACGAGGATATCCTGAAGATTTTTGTCAATGGCTCAATGGTTTCGCAGCATCTCCTTGAGTCATTCCTAGTGATGAATGGCAATGTGAATCCAGCTGAATCCGCTATTATTGAGTCTGCACATCCGCTTGAAGACTCGATCGATGAATACTGCCCAGTTCATATTCCCGGCGCTGTCAAGATTCGGTTGACTTTTGATCCTTTGTGTGATATTGACGGCTCTACAGGGTTCGTTCGTTTTTACAAAGATGCGACGTGTGTGGAGTATTGGGGCGAAGACAAGTATACTGGCAAGTATAGTGACCCGGAACGAAATTTCCCTGGTGCTCAGAGTAATCGTGCTCGCAGCCTTCAGCAGTCAGATGCTCCTGATGTAGACTTTAATGTCCTTGAAATTCCGTCTGATCGCTTTTTGGTATATTTTCATAATGAGGGCAGCTCGAACAGCTGGGGTTTCCGGATTTTGGCGTCACCTGAATTCGCTACGTCCGATGGAGAAACAATGAGTCCTGTATCGCACTTGAACCCGTATCCATTCTACTTTGGAGAGGCTCCAGGTCGCGTCCTAGATGAGCCTGCAGCAAAATGCTGGATTTATCAACCGAAGGTACTCAGCTATCCTATTTCGGAAAGTGACTTGACATCCGAGATCCAGACAAGCTTTCCATCTGCAGACGTCGTGTCGAACTGTGTCCCAGCTGAGCGAACTTTACACATACTCGGATTAATCCGAACGTGCGCGGAAACCTCGTTCGGGCGGAGTCTTATTGGTATTCCAGAAAATCTTCGAAATCTGATGTTTTTGTCCTTCGACGACCGTGTGCCCGTAGAGATCCGAGTCGGAGGTATCCGGGTACTGAAAGACCTCGCTGGTATGTTGAGCGCAGATGTAATGGATACTCAGCTTACGCAAGCTCTTCCTGGTGAAACGGATGGATTCATAAAGTTTGTCTTCAAGAGTCTGGGCCAAGGCCTCAATGTTTGGAGCTCATACGAAAAAGACAAACCTGTTGAAGTAGGGGCGAGTGCTCAAGAAGAAGACGAGGATGAAAGTGTTTTGAAGCTACGAACCTCAGCACAGGGAGAGGCCAGTTTAGTGGCAGCGTATGTATCGCTGCTTCGAAGTGCCGCAGCGTGCACTTGGTGGGACGAGCAGCTCTTCGAGTTGGTGATGGCTGGAATACGATCTGTTGGAGCACGTGGAAACGCTATATCGAAGCAAGCGATGAGTCAAGTACTAGCATCGCTTGCGTTACTTGGTGGGAATTATGGAGGAACTTATATCGGAGGTAGAGTAAGCTGCTGCGTGAACGTTGACGGCAAGGAGATGATTGAGACAGGGTATTTGGTGCAGTTCCGCATGAAGAGTGGAGTTCAGTTCGCGCGCGTCATTTTTGACTGCGATCAGTCGAGCACCGTTGATGTACCATTGACAGACGTTGCTCACTTCGATGACATCGAGACAGCCGAGCTTTCCTCTTTTGTTAAGCGAATGATTCCATTAGCAACAGAGCTGAAAGATTCCTTTCAAAGCATTCTTGCTCTGGATGATGACGCATCGCAGTCCGCCAGACCGTACCAACCCAAAATCACGAAGAAGGAAAATGTCGAGGTGCTTGAAAGCGAGCATCCCTACGCTGCTGGCGAAGATGTAACGTACTCACTCAACTTTCGTGGGGCCAGCGAGATTATCGTGCGGTTCGATCAAATGTCGAGTACAGCTGGACCAAACGATTACATTCAGTTCAAAAAGCGGGAAGGGGATAAAAAAGAAGGCGCTGGGGACGATGATGCTTATTGGGGCGACGAAAAATACTACGGGGATTCTTTTCCGGGCGTGGGAGCAACACCTCCACTTCACATTCCAGCTGGGTGTGTTGATGTTCACTTTTGCACTGAGGGCTCGTCTAATGGGCTTTCAGACTGGGGTTTTAAGCTCACAGCGCACGCTTTTGAAGAGGCTCTGATTTATCCTCCGGAAATCCCACCACCAGTCCTGACAAGTGCATTAACCGATATTCGGGCGAGGTGCATCAAGTCTCTCGGGCAAATTCTGCGGTCACAAAAGCGTGCAGACATCGTGCCTACCTTAGTTGGTCTCTTGCCTTCATTAACGAAGATCGCGAACGACCCCTGCGATGGTCGCCCAATTCAATCCTCGCCGAAGTCACAGGTATTTGAATCGAAGCATCCCTATGCGAACTCAGTGATGGAGTACATGAAAGTGACATTCAGTGGTGCGTCCACACTGACGATAACATTTGATCCTCAGTCTCGAACCGAACACGGATGTGACTATCTTTGTTTCTTCAAGGACAAGTCACTCACGGATCGATGGGGTGCCTTTCAATACTGTGGAGTAGGCAGCGATGCTAACTGGCCTGGTGTTGAAGACAGACCTCCTCTTGTCATTCCTGCTGACTCGTTCACTCTGTTATGGAGCACGGATGGCTCTAATGTCGACTGGGGCTGGAAATTCAATGTTACAGCAGAGTTCTTACCTGAGTTTCCACTCGATAAAACTTTGAAGCAGCTTGACGCTCGGTCGTACAGACTGTATGAGACGTTGTATGAGAAAACGAATCACCAGCGGATCCCGCTTAAAAGCGAATTTGAAGAGTTTGCCGACAATGGTGAGCCATACCCGGAAAAGCAGACCCCGGATCTACTGCGGCGGCTGCTTTCACCATGTGGATCGCAAGATGCAACTCGTGTGACTACGAGGAGTAGCTCATTCTTAAGAAAGTTGCTACACTTTTGTGTTACTGACAAGGATGGGCTCAAGATCTATCAGGAAAAGGATTGCGAATCGCCTGTTCTAGCTGCGCTTGAGAACGGAACGGAATTTTGCGCGGAGACCTGCCCGAATGGATGGCTCCGAGTTACATCCCAAGATGTTACTCAGCTTGTTGGGGTAGATTGCGGTTGGGTGTGGCAGCGAACAGGAGATTGCGTGCATGCCAGCCCCTCGACAGCTTGCGCGAACGGAGAAGATCTTTTAACGCTGGGAGTGGATGACCTTAACTTTGAAACCAGACACTCGGTATTGGAAATGGACGAGAGCAATGAGGAAGAAAAGTCCCTGACAGGCCTATGCTCTCCATTCGTATTCGACGAGTTCAAGGGACAGACAGACAGAATCCAGAGCTTAGCGTACGATACGCATCGCGCTTTGGCGACAAAAGCAGCGCGAGACGCAATCCTGACATTCTTGTCCTGCGATTCAAAGCAAGCCCCAGTACCACTTGGGGCGTTTGGGAACCCCGAAGAAATTCTGCTGCTTTTGTCTCATTTCTTCTTACGAAACGATTTTGACGATCAACCGGGCATTCTTCTTGCCCTACGGAAGCGGTTAAAGAGCATGGTGTTAAGTGGCGATGATGATTTGGTTGTTTCATCTGTCATTTCTCGATGCCTCAGAATTCTTTCGAGTGGCCCTGAAATGCTTCCCAAAGGTCGTGGGGCTGTCCGGATTTTGGAAAGCACGCACCCGTATCAAGATAATGCGGAACAATACTGGGATATATCAATTCCGGGGGCTCGAAAAATTAAGGTCGTTTTCGATAGGCGATGCAAAAGTGAGGCTGGGTGTGACTGGCTACGGTTTTACAAGGCTGGCTCAAACCGATCGGAAACAATTGGCCCTGACCAAATTGGCGGAAGAGGGGATAATGAGAACTGGCCAGGAACTGGTGGGCGCCCTCCGCTTTACATCGACGCTGACTCGTTTGAAGTGTATTTCCATTCTGATTCTAGTAACAACGATTGGGGCTTCAAGCTGTACGCTACTGGTATATTCCAGGAAGACGAAATACAACCAGAAAAGAAGGGCGACGACATTGGAACGCTGGTCAAGCTGCTCTCTATGGCCTGCTGGGTTTTGGAAGTACTAAGCGCAATCCCGGATGCTAGCTTTCAGGAGAGTCCAAGTGCTTTTAAAACGCTGTTTTCATCTGAGACTCTTCAAACGCTGATGGCAAATCTCGATGACTCACCTCAATGCATCAAGACTTGGGTGCTTCAAATTCTAGGCAATATGTCGCAAAGCCCAGCTTTTCATGGAATTCCATCGGTCCTCATTGAACAAGTACGGGACTTGCTGCACGTGAAGATGCGAGCCAAGTATCTGGCAGAAGACCGTGCGGAGATGAAGTCGCCCTATCTGCAAACTCTGGTTCAGTGTGCTGTTGCAGTCGATCTATCGATCGATAGCCACTGTTTCAAAGAATTTGGTAGCTCTGGCTGTATAGAAGTACCTGTATCCGTGCCATATCAACCTGATTCGGGGGACGTCCGTACCTTTGTGAGTTGTGCAAGTACATCAACTTCGGGATGCCACCAATTCCAGTTGGTGTTTAACAGGTTGGTGTCAGCTGTGAGTTTTGGGATTGTGGATGGAGTATCCGTCGGTACCTCAAGAACTTCGACCATGTTAGTGCAATGGAAAGACAGTGGGGAAATTATGATCGGATCCACCGGTGACAATACCCTTGCCGAAATTCCAGGATATAAAAATCGCATTCGAGAAGGAGACACAGTCACTGTTCAACTGGATGCACCGCGACAGACTGTAGTTTTCCGAAAGAACGGTGCGGTGTCCGCCCTAGTCGCAGGCCCAGCGGGTTCGGGGGCATTGGTTGCCTGGGAGGCTCTCCCCCGTTCGCTATTGGAAAGCAGTGATGTACGACTGGTGGTCTCGAACTCAAGTTCCGGGAACAGGATCGAAGTTGTCTCTCGAAGGTGTTCTCCGATCGCCCTTATACCACAAAATGTCGTACCGAAATGGTACAGCAAAATTATCGACGCCGTGGGCATGATGGTTGATTTCCACAATAACTTGGGTTCAGCGATTATTGCAAGGGAAAGCCACCATCCATTGCCATCGTCGGCAGCCCTATCCCGATCAAATCGTGAAAATATTGAGGTCGATGGCGCTGTAGCATTGGAGGTTCGATTTGACCACCGAACCAAGCTTCACAAAGGCGACGAAATCCGGTTCTTATACCATCGTCGGCAGCCCTATCCCGATCAAATCGTGAAAATATTGAGGTCGTTGGCGCTGTGGCATTGGAGGTTCGATTTGACCACCGAACCAAGCTTCACAAAGGCGACGAAATCCGGTTCTTATATGATAAAGCTGCTGACGCATCATCAGTCGGAGAAGAACAGTCTGTTGTGCTTTCCGGCATCAATGGCGAAGTCTACAAACACGGACATCTGCATCTATTCGCTCCTGAGAGCGCGAACAAGGTGATCAATTCGGTGTCTGTCGGAGACTTGGTAGTAAGGTCTCCCGATTGGGAATACAGCGATGAAGATGGTGGAGCTGGAAGCGTGGGCATCGTACAAGAGGTCACTGCTTGGGAGTCCCATGGAGGAAAAGGTTTGCGCGTCCGATGGCAGGGGAACGGTTTTGAAAACGTGTATCGATATGGATTCAATGGGCGCTACGACGTGCAGAATGTGGAGAATACGAGGTTCCACGATGAGCCACTTATTATAAGAGGGAGCTCTTTCGTGTACGAGTTTGTATCGAGCAAGCCGCAGGCTACTACTAGCTTCGATCTGAGTGCTGCAATCCCCGAGTTTGGAGGAAGCTTGGAGCTAGATGGATCAGTTCGGCTGGATCTAAAACTCTCCG
>JAIKVH010000539.1:0-13874 GCA_024679275.1 Phytophthora niederhauseri
ATACTGGGGCTGTACACGAAATCATCGACGCGATATTGGAGGATGTGGACCCGGCACCGGTTCGTGGCGCGGAGGGGGAGCGAAGCGTCCCTGTCATTCCGATCAAGCAAGGGCAGACGCCGCTTGTTGAATGGTACGAAAATGCGAAAATTTTAGCGGGCGCATTCCCCTTGTTGTTTCTGACCGGCTCAGGGCCGTTGCCTTCTGGGCCGTTGCCTCGCGATTATGTTGAGCATTACATGAACTATTGGGACGGAAGATTTGAAAGATCGACGCAATTCGCAGCTATGCTGTTTAACCAGCTCCAAAGGCATGCCGCCGTGCGTAAGGCTGCACGCGCAGGTTTGACGCATGGAAAAGTGCTCTCAAACTTCGGTAAACTCGTTAACACTGCCGACTTCAAAGACGCGCTTCGTGATGCAAAGACACACCCTGAGAGACCTGAGTCGGTGCGGCTTAACGCTCAATTGTTACGACTACTTTCGCTGGTTGGAGGAAGCGTGCCGTTTTCGCCATTTGAGCGCGCTGCGACCCGGCCAAAGCTGGCCGCTATGCGCTGTCACTATGGGATTGCCCAGATTTGGGCAACCATCGCGCCCCCCGAACACGACGATTTGCTTCTTCATCGAATAGCGTTACTGCGAAGGACGGACAGCTGGAATGACCCGCAGGCATTGGGCACGAGACGAGAATGCAGATTTACGGATTTCTCAACAGAAATACAAACTAGTGCTCGGGCCCGGCTAGAGCGTATCCGGCAATGTCTGCACAGGTTTTCCAACGCCGTCTCGAGGCGTTTACGAAGTGTATTATTCGGTGCCGGGAGTCGAGTAGCACCCGTGTAAGCAAAAACTATCGTGAGCGCCCTGTTGGGGTCTACGGCCGCGTTGCTGGCTTCAACGCTGTTATTGAGCTGCAGGTGGATGGACGGCTTCATGCTCATTTCACTATCTACGGGAGCGCTGTCACGCCGGATCTCCTTACGCGGTTGGCTTGCTGTCGGGACTTATGGCCCAATGTTCGTCGGTGGTTTGACGCGGTTTCGTGCACAGGGGTCCCTGCCGAGGTGCGAGATTGGTGCGAGGATTGGCGTCGATCCCATGATGGTAAAATGCCGCGGGCGTTCGATATTCCGGTACCTGATGCCTCTGTGGACTTCGAAGGGTTTAAAATGGCGGCAATGAGACGAGTATTGTCAACAAACACGCATGTTCACTCGGGCACGTGCCGAAAAGGGGTTCGAGGGCGTTGTTCCTGTCGGCTTGCGAGGCCGGCCGGGGTTTTTGAAGGTGAGACGCAGCCATTATTAATTCAATTGAACCGGCCGTCGAACCCGGCTAAGCGCTCCCGTGCTGAATTTACTGTACGTCCTGTGGATGATGAAATTGCTGGTTGCATCGATAAAGGACCTGATTACCACGAAAATCGCCTGCTGCGAGAGCCGACACATGGTGCAATTGTTTGGGAACAACACCGGCCGCTAGAAGATGCAATGTTTGTCGAGACTAATATTGCCCTTGCTTGCTTGTCCAAGTCACACACGAATTCGTCGATTATCAATGGTCGTGATGCTGGTGACATGGTTGAAGAGTACCAGCAGGCGTACATGCTAAAGGAGAAGGGGGGGCTAAAGTGTGCAACGGCAGTCATGGCAACTGCGCTGAATGATATCGAGAAGTTTCCGAGTGTTGCCGATGACAGCGGGACCTATTTGCGGCAGGGTAAACATTTGGCGACGCGCACGGTCAATGCATTTAGCGGCGCGACAGAGTGGTCGCATTCACTGATGGCTTATGCTTTGGCTGGGAATCGGTCGTACATATCCAGCGAGTCATTTTGGTATGTATTTCCGTACCAGCTTGTATCATTTCTTAAAGATCTGCGTGTCGACGAATACAGCGAACTGGGCAGCAGCTCGGATAGTGAGGCTGGTGATATGGAGATATTTGGCGATGATGACTCGATTGTTGATGAGGGGGGCGTTGGTAATTCCAATAGCTTCGATGCGTTGGGCGGTGATAATATTTCCGTGGAGGAAGCGATGGAGGAATTAATCGCGGGGGCGAGTGAGTCAGGTTCGTCTGGCGATACAACCGGCCGCAGTGGCGGTGCGAGAACGTTTAAGTTGGCGGGAAAAATTGTTTTTGTTTCACAGGCGGAGTCGTACCGACATAGGGGCAAATGGTTCGAGGAGTATTCCGCACTGGAGTTTGAGATGATAGTGGATATTTTACCGCGCCGCGAGGATGAAGATACCAGCGAGCCTCGCCGCGGAAGGCCAAGGCGCCGTGGGTTTGATCTTGCGTCCGAGCATCCGCTGAGCCCCGAGTACCAGGGTTATATTAGGACGAAGTTTCGGACGGCGATGCTCGGTGGTCGCCATCCGCCCAAATTGGACAAAGATGGACGGGCGTCCACCGCATTAAGCGAGTATTTGGTTGCTCTCGTCGTTCCATGGAATGTGGACACGGGAGTCCCTTCCGTCGAAATGGCGCCGGATGGGTTAGTTCGCTTGTGCCGGGATTGGAACAATTCAACTGCTCGGTTTGTAGATCGGCAGCGTTATCGCTTTATCGAAAATTTTCTTCAAAAAGGGTATCGGAGTGCAAGAAATGAAAAGGCGTGTTCCGAGTGGCGCAACCGCAATACTGACTTTTGGAAGGATCTGCAGTCGGGGCGTTCCCTCGACTCGCGGTCGGGCGACATGCCTACAAACGCGTCTGATGGCTGCGATGATGAATTTGAGCGGTTTGCGCAGTCTGAACTGGCTCAAATTATTGCGGCGGCATCCGCAAAAAACCAGACAACTGCATTGAAAGCAAGGGCTGCCCGCTCGACATTTTGGTCGCTTGTGCCTTTGAGTATAAGATCCAGTAGCGAGGTATATCGAGGGAATGTTCCTGTCTACCAGGGCCATACCAATGGAGGTGCAAGCATTTCGGCAACCGCGAAGGCGATCAATAAGATGCCGCCTCGTAAGCCTTCAACTACTAATGACCCGGTTGGCTCTTACTCTGGAGGGAGCGGACAAGCACCTGACCAATTTCCCGAGCGGGCCCGCTGCTCACCTGATCAGCGTGTGATATTTGACCATGTAGTTGGTGGCCTTCGGGCGGGTGGAAAGTTACTGCAGACTTTAACTGTCGTGCATGGGGGCGGGGGCACTTGTAAGACTACGCTCATACGGATGATCGGGAGTGCGCTCAGGGCTCATCAAGTAGACATTGTTAATACGTGTCCGACTGGAATTGGCGCGTCGCTCTTGGATGGGGGCCGCACGTTCCACTCCGCCTTTAAAACATTTATGAAAGGCGAATTGAGTCCAAATGATCTCGAGCTTCTTCGCCTCACATTCACGGAACGGGTCGGGGTGATTGTCGTCGACGAGATGTCAATGTTCCCAGCTGAATTTCTATCGTTACTTGACACGCGATTGCGCGCAATTTACAGGAGCAATGTTCGCTTTGGAGGCCGGTCAATCATACTGGTAAGTCGAGTTGTTATACGACGCGTTGCTTAGCCTGCTAAACTAGCTTCTATATACACACAGGCGGGCGATTTTTTGCAGCTCGACGTGACTGGTGGTACTGCTCTTTGCAAAGTTTTGTACATGGCAACTGCCCACGGTGACCTACTTGCTGCTCGAGCGCTGTTTAGGGAATTCACCGTGTTTTTTCTAACGGAACAACATCGCGCGGCGGGGTGTGAACAGTTGAAAGCTGTGCTGGCAAAATACCGAGAGCTGCCGGACTTTTACCCTGCGGGGGGAGAATGGACTCGAGAAGAGCTAGATCGGTATCGACCCATGGCTGCTGAACTAATTAAGAGTGTCACGACCGAGTTGAGACTCGCCGATGTTATTGCTGATCCTGCCTGGCTCGACGAAATGACGATTCTGGTTACTAGCAACATGGACAGGGCTGTCTTAACGAGCTGCGCAGCGCGTCTATTTGCTAAGCGCCGAAAGCAGCTGTTGCTCAGATGGAGACGAACACTGAAGGCTGAAATTCCTTCTTGTTTAGGAGCTTTGATTTACGATGGAGATGTATATCCTGAGCTGTTCGCGTACTTTGTGGCTGGCGCACCTGCCCATGTGTTGGATAACAAAAACGGGAATGTAAGCTGGGGAGTTGCGAATGGGACGCGGTGCCAGCTTCACTCGCTCGCATGGGACGACGAAGGGAAGACATTGGAGGTGATGGCACTATTGACCGACGCTAGACTCAAACATGGGGAGGTCGTAGATCTGCCGTATCCCCCCGACTTCGTCAACGTGATACTTCTCGATTCCAACAACGAGCCGATCTCGGGCGAATACTGGCCGCCCGAGCACAACTTGGAAACTGAATGGATTGACGACGCTGCTACCGGCCGGCGATACAAGGATCGAATAATTATTCCTGTTGGACTGTCGGTCACGAAAGGACGTGATAAAAAGAAGGTTTCAATTGGGCATGGAATTTTGGCAAAGCCGCGGGTTGTTGTGTACAATGAGCATGCCGTCGACATAGGACTAGTACTCACCGCGTGGAAAGCCCAGGGAGGTACTTTGTGGAGAGTGCTTCTAGCGCTAGAGCCGGTGCGCAAACATGCACCAAAGCGGGGTTTTCACCATCGTTATGTTGGTACGTCGCGCGTGATAGCGTTGTCGTTCCTCCGCTGCCTTCCCCTGTCTGGTAGCTTCAGGCTGTCGAGGCTCAGGAAGCTTTACCCGAACATTTACACAACCAAGTGGCGGATTGATAGTCAGCATGTAACGTAATTCACCCCCCCCCCCCCCCCCAAGAACAATCTGCTCTTTTATACGTAGATATGCTGGGATCTTATCCGGCTCCTCGAGTGCCAATAAACTATTACTTTGTGCGTGGCATGGCAGGGAACGGCCGATACAACCCAAGAAGGTGACAGTAGCAAAATTGGATTTCCATTACATAGCACCTTTCATGCCTCCGCTACACTCAAGGCACCGGCAAGTTTCAAAGCGGTACTTCGAGCCGTAGTTGAAAGTGATCTCTTCCCCTATGGCGATGGCTCTTAGTGCTACAATTCCAATGCGGTATACCCCGCATACTATCCACTCCTCCGCCACACAGTTCGGGCCGCAGCTGTGATTAAAAAATCACGAGGCATTCCCGCAATACTCAGCGTCTATATACCACCCAGGTCCGTATTCCATCGCGTAGGTGCAAGGCTTTATAAGCTTGCGGCGCAACATCTCGTCCTCGTCGATAACTTCGCCCACATATTCCCTTACGATAGTGCCTTCTTGTATCGGCTCGACAGCGAATGCTCCGTATCCTTTACCTGGTGCGTTGCGAATTGCGAGCCGCGGGGAGGTTCTATTGAGCATGGACCACCTTCGATTGTCGCAATATTCAAACATGCACGTTGTCGCGCTACACTCGATGCGCTGGCGCCAATTTCTGCATCTTGGTCCGCACTGGTCAACGCATCTGCACTTCTTGGCTTCGCTCAGGCTCTTTTGTGGTTCGCCGAGGTTCTCGGTAATGAATACATGAGTGGAATGACCCCCTTCATCAACTGCAGCACTTGAGGGGCGCTCGCGTCGTAGGGCAAATTCGTCTAGTGTAGTTTGCCTGAGGTGTTTGCTCCTTACCAGCTTCATATTGTGCGTTTTACTCAAAATTTCCATGCGCGGTTCTTCGAATCAACCGCGCAGCAAATCGATATTGTGCGTTTTACTCAAAATTTCCATGCGCGGTTCTTCGAATCAACCGCGCAGCAAATCGCGCAAGCCTCCGTAATTCTATAATCAACTCATTTATAAAGGTTATATGTGCACCACACCGTACAACCTACGTACGCAACACTACACAAGCGCCAAACAGGAGCAAGCCCGGATGGTCGTCGAAGTCGGAGAAGACGTCACGGCCCCAGCAGCTACACGCGGCAGCCAAGAAGACGGACCACGAAGCCCAGGAGTGTCGGCGACAACAGACCGGCGCCCCACAACCGCTCGAAGGACGCCGCGCTCAACACCGTCGCCAGCAACTCGTGTGTCGCCGTACCCGCTGCGAGATCGAACTCCACCTCAATCGCTCTCGCCTCCTGCACCTCCTGTGCGCCGGCAAGCACGCGTCTCGCTCGATGCTTCGCCCGATAATGAAGAGCACGATGATGCAGGGCAACATCGGCTACAGCTAGTTGTGCAGCCTATCGTCAAAGACACAGTGGGGAAGAGGGATAATTCAGGCAAAATGCTTGAGGTGTTCGCAGCAAACGGCTCTACTTTCAGGGATATCATGCACAAGCTTTGGGAGAAGTTTAGCCCGCGCGTGAAGGGTCTCGCCGTGAAGCAAGATGATGTGTGGTCTATCGGGCGTCCAGAGGAGTCGGCATGGAGCAGGGTAATGCAGTTCAAGTGGAACACCCATCTCATCCCGACCACGAAGTCCGAGCAAGCCTGGAACCGTTGGGTCGTCTCTCGTCGGAATGACACTGTCACGTTGATGATCTATGAGTACGGTATTGGCATTCCCAATGCGCGGGCGCTAGACGAGTTTATGCAAGCTTGTATTAGACCACAGCACACCGACCGTTCCGGTGCCGCAGCCGAAACCTCAATTCGTGAAGTAGTGGCGCAGTTGCAAGAGATTTGGGGGGCTACGTATCAAGGCAGCATGGTGGTTTGGAGGATGTGGGCGAATGAGATCATGAGAAACCTCGACCGTTCTACATGGGATACTGCTGTACTCGACCCCCCACCCCCCAACAGCAACTATAGAGAGGTTACTCCAGGCGGCAGGCGGAGAAGCAGAGCAACACCTGAGCAGGCTCACCAGATCAACCCGTGTCGCCCTCGATATAGTGAACGGTGCTATTGCTGACAATCACGAACTTAAATCGCAGTGGAAGGCATTTGGCCAGCGCCTCGACAATCAAGATATTGCTCTAAGGGCTCGCAAAGAAACCCTCGAGGGGATGCTCGCAGATATACCTCTTCCAGCTGTCACTGATGTGACTGATCCTGTTCCAACAATGGGAAACATTGAAGACACAGAACATCAACCGTAGTGCCTCCAACAGAACCTTCATTAAGTTTAGCTTTCAGACTCATGCATCTGCCTCGTAATAAATCCTAAATGCTCCTCTTCATCAACCTGGTCTACGGTATTCGCCAATCGTGCTACCTTCCGCGACTCCTTGGACAATGGCCCGGATGGATCAAAATGCCCTTGAACTCGCCAGCCACAGTGCTCAAAGACCTTCGACATGCTGAAACTTTCAAACCGCGAGAAGGTCTCCACGACAAAAGGCAGTAGGTTACTGCCAGACGACTCGACATAGTGGCGCTGAAATGCTCTCTTAATGTACCCGAACAGGAACTCGATTGGATTGAAGAAGGGGCAGTAAGCTGGTAGGAAGATTGGAACGATCCCAATACTTCGCAAGAAGTGAATGATTTCTGGATCACGATGAATCGACGCGCCATCCAATATCCAAACCGAATTTGAACCAGGATATTGGCGGACATTGCCGCGCGCTGAGTAGGCAAAGTCGCGGCAGCACTGAAAAAATTCTACTCGATCGAACGTCCCCTCTGTATCCGAGTAGTCGATAACACCAGTCACACCCATAAATGCCAGCACGGAAACCCTAGGTTTACGTTGGAAATCGCCTCGAATTGCAACTGTCTGCCCTTTGAGCGAGTATCCTCGCCTCCGAATCATGCCCCGGTTGTCGAACGAAACTTCGTCTAGGAAGACGAGATTGGCGTGGCACCAATTGACGTGACTTAGCTCGTCGACAAAACGAAATACGTCCATCTCCTTGATGTGCATAGCTCGCCTCTCGAGCACCTTCCGCGTAAGCCCGCACTCATGAATAATCCTCCAAACGGTCGACTTTGAAATGCTGATTTGCTGAGCCTGGCGAAAGGCAGCTTGGGCTTCATCCAGGTAAGCTAACGGATGGTCCGCGTAGTATCGGCACAGCCACTGTCGATGCTCGGCGGTAAACGTATTCACACGACTAGTTGAAGCACGCTGGTAGGTGCCAGTCTCCTCGTAGGTGTTTATCCAGTTCCCGATAGTCCGGACCGATTTGTTGTAGAGGATAGCAAGTTCGGCACGCGAATGGCCGAGGCAATAGAAGCCGTACAGGCAATGAAAGACAGTATTCGGGTGGGCGTGCTGCCTCGTGACTGCTTCTTCCATCTCTGCGATACAGAGAGGCAATAGAAGCCGTACAGGCAATGAAAGACAGTATTCGGGTGGGCGTGCTGCCTCGTGACTGCTTCTTCCATCTCTGCGATACAGCAATTGAGTGATTGAGTGACAAGTTCTGCAGCCATTCACAACAAACTCACAAAGTCAACAATGCGTGGCTACATACACTTAGCAAAACTGAACTGCAAAATAAATACACACCTTTCACCGTGAACAGTTTGCAATTATACCTGCTATTGCTTGAAATGTCAACAGCAATGACGCTAACTTTCGTCACCTTAGACAGGATGCTTACCCTGTAGACCGCTGACCAACAGACGCAATGCGTTGGGACAGTCTTCAACCTTCAGCTTCTTCTGCTGCAAGCTCGCTGATGCCACGGGTGAGCTGACCAACAGACGCAATGCGTTGGGACAGTCTTCAACCTTCAGCTTCTTCTGCTGCAAGCTCGCTGATGCCACGGGTGTTGGCCTCCTGGCACAGTCACCAGCTCTTGGTTGGGGTCGGGGTCTTCTTCTGCAACTGCTGGGCTTCTTTGCCGGCTCCTTCTGCGCTTGAAACCGCTGTAGCTGATGTTGAGATTAGTCCTGCCGATGCTTCTTGGCACTGCAGCAACTTAAGCAGGCCCTGGCAGTGGTCGTGCCCCTAATGATCCTGTCCTCGTCCCGATGCTCGTGCTCTTTGCGGTTGCGCCAGACGTGTTTACCTTGATTCTCTTGATAATAAAGACAATAACACTGGCTTGGCGGACTTGGTGCAGCTACTCCCGCTCTTGATGATGGTGTTGCTGCTCTGCTGTCCTCTCCTCGGACCTGTAGCTCTCGGATCAGCAGCAGCCACAGGTCACCAGGGGCAGCGCTTGGAGGCGGTCTTTCTGCTGCTGGTGCTGGCCGACAGACGCAACTCCTGAGGGTGGTCTTGCTTCTGCAACTGCTGCTCTTGACAGTGTCTTGGCCGAGCTGTTGTTGGTCCAGCCGCTGCTCCTGGTCGGCAGAAGCTGCTCCAAGCTGAAGAGCTGACCAAGCTGTTACTTCGTCGAGAGCGCTCGCTCCTCGCAGCAACGATCCTCCTGCTGCGTCTTGATGACTTGGTCGTGTTGCTTGTGCTGGTACTGGCGCCTTGGCTTCTGCCTGTTAACTTAGCAGTGCTAGTGGGCGGAGGAAATATATAATTCTGACCAATCACAGAGTGTTGTCGATTTGCTGTCGGATTGTCAAATCGCGCAAAAGCGGCAAATTTGGGCGGAACTCACAATAAGTCGATTTGCTGTCGGATTGTCAAATCGCGCAAAAGCGGCAAATTTGGGCGGAACTCACAATAACATCCAGCAAAGCTAAAACCCGCCCTATCATAATTGAACGTGAACTTACTCAATACGTAAACCTACTGCTGCTCTGTCATGCAGCGACTAGTTTTGAGACGATGAAAGTGGCTTCTAAATGCGGGAGTCATTAAACTAAGCAACTTGATCCCCCTGTTGTCCTCCCATCGCAACGTCATATGTATACATGTATTGATTCGATGGTCCAAAGCCTAACCATATTCCATAAGGTTCCCCGCTCAAACAGCGATAAGATTTAAAAATGATGATTCATACGTATTTCAGATGCAACTCCCTCGTGACAAACACATCCCAACATTACAACAAAGCTCGTTTTTGGCTGTAGTATTTCTAATGGTTGCTTGTTTCCCATGTTACTTTACAGGATCTGCTCTGTAAAAACCAAGAACATATTCTGTTCTGTCGATCTCCAGAATTTGGTAACTGGTTGTATGCGCTTGTCGTAGACGATCTGTTTTCGTTCTGATGATATTTTTCAGCAAGAGAGGCGGTCAAGATTATATGGGGGATAGGGTGATGCGATCGGGCACTGACCTATACAGCAAATATTCAGGTACTAGGATCACTCCGAAGAAACACCAAGAAGTGGTCGCTTGGGATTCCGATTGGAGTAAGCGCCACCCAAGAATCCCGTTAGCTTCGGAGTTATATTGACAAGGTCAAGAAAGATGTTCATCTGCAGAACTTGACACTGAAGAAGCTCCGAAAGGACGAAGTCAATCTGCACGCCAAATCGAGCGGCTCGAGGTGCGGATTTCGATCGAAGTTGGCTGTGACGATGTTGTCGTCCCGCTCGGTTTTGATTTTGGTGGCGACGGCTTCACCACCATGCTCGGCGGTGATGCTGACGGAGGTTTTGATTTTGGTGGCGGTGGGTTTGTCGTCATGCTCGGTGGTACTGCTGATGGAGGTGCCGACAGCCCGATTGGCGTTGATGCCGACGAGCGCCTCGGCAGTCCACTTGGTGTCGCTCCGTCCGGTTCTGGTGGTGACGGCTGCGCCGCGTTGCTGCTGACGAAGCTCATCGATGCAGCCGGCTTCCTGGTACAACTTAGATCCAGCGCCGACGGAGGTGCCGCGCAAGATGGAGGAGCTGTGAACACTAAGAAGCGTAAGGTGCAAGGTGGAGGGGCTACCAGCTGCGAGTTCCAAGAGGCGCTGGATGCAAAAGGCGTCACCTATCGATACCGCGTGTGCATGGCCGAAGGCTGCATCCAGAAATCTCGATTGAGGGGGCTCTGCTGGACGCACGGAGGGAAGAAGCTCTGCTCTTTCGACGGCTGCACGAAGATGGCGCAGAACAGAAGACTGTGCGGATTCCACGGTGGCAAGTTCCGGTGCAAGTGCGACGGCTGCAACACGCTTGTTGCTGTCGACGGACTGTGCAGGAATCACAGTAAATTACCACGATGCAAGGTCGATGGCTGCGCGAACCTGGTTGAGATGAAGGAGCTTTGTAGTCGAAACGGTTCCAGAGGCACATGCAAGTTTGAAGGCTGCGACCGGAAGAGGACACGCAAGGAGTTTTGCACGGAACACGAAAATTCGTGGGCTACCTAGAGAAAAGAAAATCATGGCGGGGCAGACACTGGAGCTCATGGCGGGGGTTGTCTAGATTTGTCTACCTACTATATTAAATACAGGGCCAACATTTTGGCCCGGGTGGCCGTTTACGCTCTTTATTTGCTCGCCGCTCAGTAACTTGCATCCCCGCGGCCGATTAAATAGCTTAGGAAAGCGGGGCTCGCATTATCATTTGAGCGAAATTCGCATGTGGTTGTTTTATCTTTAGGTGTACGATTTAGATTTGGCGTAGGTTTTTACATTTTCTTCGCCTCTTACCACGGTTAACTGGAATGGACAAATTTGGCGATTTTTACAATAATGACACCCTCTTTGGATGCCTGTTCTGTACAGTAGGATTATTCACCCAATTTTCAAACTTCATAAAAAGTCTTATACATGTAATTTTTTTTCAAAAAAAATCACATTTGCGAAAGTAAACAAGTGTTGCAGATGAATTACAGGAACAATGCTCTGATACCACTATGTGTTGGCCAGTACATGTAGTAGGCAACGCACTCTACAGTATTAAAAAAAAGCAAGATGGCTGCACCAACACTGAGTGGACAGCTGATCGATGACTGTGCCGTGATAATGTGGCTTCATGACTATTATCCTGCTTCGTGCTTCAGCGCTTCAGGCTGGAGTGCCTCCTCCGACTGGTGTTACCTGCAAACTGTCGCGACGGATGGCAAAATATATGTGAATACTGGTTCTACCGACACGAAAGGCAAGACTACATTTCCTTCTAGACATCTTCTCGGCAAAATTGAAACTTCGAAATTTGCACAGACGAAATTTTGAAGTTTTATTTTCGCATCCCCACCGCATCATGGGTGCACTCCGAATACAAGTCCCTCGTGTGAGACACACCACACGACCCATACAAACGCATCATGGGTGCACTCCGAATACAAGTCCCTCGTGTGAGACACACCACACGACCCATACAAACCCCAAGAGCACAGTTCTGACGCTCATCATATCGCTGTCCGACTAGGCAAAGAGCGAGAGAACCAGAATCGCCGAAGAGCTCCGTTGACGCCTACGCTTCCAGCTTCTTCCAGCTTGCTGCCCCCCCCCCCCTCTCTCCCGCCTTCGATCCTGTTGACCCCCGCCGCCGCCATGCCGCTCCACATGCCCTACCACTCGTCCATGGACAAGGAGATTGTCAAGGCCGCCGCCATCCTGGACTCGTGCTTTAGCTCCACGGTGGACGCCGACTCCGCTATCCCCGCAGAAATGATTCAAAACGCCGCGGGTCTTGCCTTCCTCACTGTCGTCAAGGCAGGCATGATCTGGACCGGTAAGATGGGCACGGGCGTGGTCGTGGCGCGCCTCGAGGACGGCTCGTGGTCTCCGTAAGTTGCATGTTTTTCTTGTTAAATGCATTTTTGCGGCTATTTAATTTTTAAATGTGTTTGTTTCTCTGTGTGTGGGGCATTTAAAGTCCCTCGGGCATCGGAACAGCGGGCATGGGCTTCGGAGCCGAAATAGGGGGTGAAATTATCGACTTCCTCATCGTTTTGGGCTCCCCCAACGCCGTCAAGACCTTCAAGAAGGGCACGCAGATCTCCGTGGGTGCCGGTTTGGACCTGGCCGTGGGCCCCGTCGGCCGCTCGGCCGGCGCCAGCGTCAACGCCGGCGGAGGCGGCATCAGTGGCAACTACACGTACAGCCACGCCAAGGGCGCGTTCGCCGGTGTTGGTCTCCACGGCTCCACGTTTATGGTCCGCGGGGAGATGAACAGTCAGTTCTACGGCCGCAAGGTCACCCCCAGTGAGATTCTGAGCGGTCAGGTGGCCCCGCCTCCGGGCTCCTGCGACGTGCTGTTTGACTCCATTCGCCGTGCCTGTAGCCAGCAGGGACTCGGCGTCGAACCCAATCCGAACTCGTTCGGATCGGGCCGCACCAGCACGAGCAATAGCTACCGCAACAGCAACGGCACGCCCGATGCGGCGGACCACGCCGCCGCAGCTCGCGCATCATTTACGGGCTCTCGCACCTCGTCGTTCTCCAACTCGAATTCAAACCGCGAGCAGCGGATATCGGCGTCGTCGTCATCGCTGCCAGCACCGACCACCGTGCAGCCGGACCCTAATGACCCGCGGCTACGCCGGTACAGCTCGTACAAGTCCGAGCGGGAGTTGTACGCGCAGTTCGAGCAGCGGAAGAGCGGCGTGGCTCCTCCGGCGCCGACCGAGTCGACGCACTCGCACCCGACCAACCCGTCGTTGAAGTACAAGTCGTACCCGGCACCAGCGCCTAACACTTCGTACACAGCGCCGCCACAGGCTCAAGCCATGTACAACTCGTTCGTGCAGCCTTCCGCCCCCAAGGCCCCGCAGCAGCCCGTGCCGCCCCTCCCGCCGTCTGTGAAGGGCGCGGAGATGAAGCAGGTGTACTCGGAGGTGATGAACTTCGTGCAGTCCAAGTGCCCGTATGCCAACCTGCAGGTGTTCAAGGACAACTGCCGTCTTTTCGGCCAGGACGCCATGTCCCTGGACGCGTTCTTCAGCTACCTGCTCTCTATTTGCTCGCACGCCCAGATGAAGGAGCTCGTGCCCCAGCTCGTTCGTCTGCTGCCCACGCAGGAGAAGCGTGAGCGCCTTTGGGTACGTCGATGTGACCGCTACTTGAAGATTCTGTGTATCCATTCATTCATGCTGACTCACTTTTGACTACCATGTGTTTTAACAGACGCTGTATGTGCGCGAGATTCTGCTGATCAAGATCTAAGGACAGCAACATGATAATCATCTACGCACACGAAATGGAGA
>JAIKVH010000540.1:0-13860 GCA_024679275.1 Phytophthora niederhauseri
CAATCGCCTGTGTGTCCCACACTTCGTAACCCTTCGAGTAACTCTCGTGTAACCCCGTTACAAAGTCCGTGTTCTCGATGCGGCGCTGCTCAGACTGTGCATGGATCAGAGCGGCGAGAGTCAAGACTCACCGGCCCAGCCGAGAGTAGTAAGAGGATACCGGTTATCCTACCATTTTTTAACACAGCGCACATAGAACATGCAGAGGACCTGTCTCTACCATTACACACTTCAAATCACCAAATCGCTGTGGGAGAGACAGAACACCTGTCAGTATCGTGATATTGTTAGGGTTGAATTTTAGACAAAGTTTTACACCTTTGAACAATATCAGAGTAGTGCGAAATCTTCTAGAAAGCTCTGATGAGAATGATCAAATATATGGAAGGAAAAGTTTTCTATTTAAAGAGATGAATACTAATTATATAAACCCAAAGAGCATACAGCGCAAACATCAACAACCATGAACTCCAACGCTTTGACATCCTATCGAACTACAGCTTCGGATTCTACAACTTCGTTGATCTCATTGATGAAAGTGTTTCATTCCTTAACATTTACAGTAATAATGTTATGTTGGGTGAGCAACACGATTCGTCATACTGGATTAGATTCCTGGAGTATCTTCAGGACGAATACTCAATCATGTTGATCGCAGATGTCATTACTTTGGAACATGACGATTTCATGCAGGGGGTTGATGAAGAAACCTACCACTTTGGGTTGGCTGAAGAGATCAGATCGTTTCAGCTTGGTATCACTCATGAGCAACGCGCTGAGCGTTATCGCCGCATGGATCATCCTACGGTCTGGGAGCGTGTGTTTGACGCATGGAATATTAAGTACACCAAGCTTTACCTCCTCGGATTCGATAACACTGAGCCAGGTGATGACGACTTTAATTTTGAGGACGTTGATGAATACGTACCAGGCAATGACGACGTTGTGACAAACAACTTTAACGGTGTGGACCCTTTCGCCGTAATTACCCTTCTCTTATAGCAGGTTTCCGTGTCCGTCACGCCCACAATGCCACAAAATTTTCATTGGCCAAAATTACAGTAAGTACGAACTTGAGGGCCCCGAAGGGGCCCGCTCATATTGCGGGCTTGGAAGGACCGCAGGGACCGACTGTATCAAACACTCGGCCCCACGCTGCGAGTAGTGCAGCGAGCTCCGCGAGCGGAACGGGGGCGGCCTAGCATAGTCTAAACCCCTAATAACCCTGGTGAAGCGCCAGCGCAGCGGCGCGCTGAGCCCTAGTCAACACATTTGATGAGAAGCCTCACTTTGCTCAAGTGAATCATACCCTTATCAACGAAGCGATTGGCAAGCGTGCACACAAGTAGGTGTTCCAATCTCAAATCAGCGAAGAGCTAATCGCTGAAGCCATACATCCACACCGTATGATGGCTCGCATGCAGATGTTCGAAGACATTGAGGAATTCTTTGAGTGCTGCTAAAAACAATAGTCAATCGACTCATTTTTTATCTAGAAGGAAAAGATTATAATCCTGATACATGGTTATACCAAGTATAATTACAGCATATTCAACATCATGGTTCAGCTATCGTTCAAGTCGAAGTACTCCTCGATCGAGGAGATGCTCAAGGATCGATCATATTGTATCCGATTGATGCAACTCGTGGTTTCAGAAGCGAAAGGAGTATCCGATCGTACGCAGACAGCTCGTTCATTACAAGTGCGATAGGGAGCTTATCAAGAGCAACCAGCAGATAGGATATTTTACCCCATGTGATAGGATGTGGTGTCGGTCAGATAAATCCTGCTGCTGTAAAAGAGTTCATGAGTATCGATGCAATACTTGTGGATATTTTGAGATCCGAAAATAACTTTTCCTAATTGATCTTAAGACAAAGTTCTATAATATAAGGATAACAATGGCATACTCTCCTGAAAAATACCAAGCTAACAAGGCAGCAATCGCAGCCGCAAAGAAGCGCTACTAAGAGAAGAATCGTGAAAAGATTCTCGCTCGTCAGAAGGAATGAAAAGAATCGTGAAAAGATTCTCGCCCGTCAAAGAAGTACTACGCCAAGCGTGCGGGTAAGATCGCCCTCGACTAAGCTAAATATTTTTTTTGCCCACAAATTACAAAGATGAATCCATTTTAAGCGAAGCCAAACTAATATACCAAGAAGAGAATCAAATATGTTTATCTTTTCTCACATATAGCTGCCATGTTGTCCTACGAACTCGATGCTCTCAAGCGCCTCAACATCCCAGTCAAGCGTTGGGGATCAACGTTCCGCGTCAAGGTCAAGAACCAGAACGGCCGTACCGTCTACATCTCTTCATTCACCAAGGGTAAGAACCGCGATCTCCTTGCGAAGGAGTACAAGATCCCTAAGTCCGTATTATCCAGCGACACTTCACTCCTAACTACAAGCCACCGTCGAGCTACAACTTCCGTAAGACGAATGTGTACGATGAGCACTTGTATGATAACTACTCTCACATGGATATCATGTCCAACATTCGTTCAGTCCTCGCTAAGCAGGACAAGGCTTTCAAAGCTGATGTCCAGCTTGGCTACAAGCTGATCGATCGCAGCACAGGACTTGAGAGGAATTATCAACCTTCAACGAACAACAGACCTATCCCAATCAACTCCAAGGCTGATATCGAGAAGAAGATCATGGATGAGATGCTTTCTATGGATTTCACGGAGCGTATCAGCTACCTCTCTTCGAGCTATCAGCTCAAGGAGATCACCATGGCCAAGATCATGGTCTACAAGCGAGACCACATTCTAGGTGATAACATCGAGATCCCAGAGAGCATCAAGAAGAACAAGTTTATCATCGATTTCCCTAAGACTAACAACAAGTGTGTATGCTTATGTATTGCTTACCACTTGGAGGAGGGTGCTCGTCCTGATCGCATGATGGCACCGGTTAAGGATCGTGTCAAAGAGTACTGTACGTTCAAGGGTATCAAGTACTCAGCCAAGTACTTCAAGGAGATGCAGCCCATTGATATCATGGAGTTCGACCAGCTTGAAGACTGCTTCCAACTAGCAATCAACGTATTTGAGATGGATCAGAACACTCTTGAGATCAGCAAGCTAGTCTGAGAAGGCGTACGAGAATGTCATCAACATTCTTGACTACAGGGCATGCCATGTACATCAAGAACATCGATACCGTTCTATCCAAGTACCCATGCAACGTATGTGATGCTATCTTCGACACTTATGACACGCTGTGGAACCACAAGAAGCCTAAGTGTGAGTTCGAGGTTATCGAGGCATTCCCTTCAAAGCCAACGATCTATCAGCCTCAGGAGAACCGGCTTAAGCAGCTTCTGGATAAGTACCGCATCAAGGGGTTAACCACTACACGGATCACTTCATCGTCTATGACTTCGAGGCAATCCTGATGCCGACGGCAACGCAGCGTGGAGAAAGCACAATCTACAAGGACAAGCACGTTCCGGTATCGGTCAGTGTCTGTGATAGCTTCACTAACGAGGTTCGCTGCTTCATTAACGAATCGCCTATCGAGCTCATCCGAGAAATGTTTGAGTACATCGCTGTGATAACGGAAAAGATCCAACGATACAACGTTGGTAAGTATCAACTGTTGTTGGAGAAGCTCCTTGAGATCTACCCTCTCACTGGTATGGAAATCCCAGGCAAGCCTCTTGGAACTAACTATTTCCTCAGTGATATCGCGGAGTGGATCAAGGAAGGTGAATTTGAGTCGCTATTCGATTTCCACAATCAAATCAGCGTGGAGGCGAACAAAGCCTATGGCAAGGTTAAGCGTGTCATAGGCCAAGTCCCTAATGTTGGATTCGACTCTGGTTCGTACGATATCAATCTTATCAAGCACGATCTGTTCAGCGTGCTAGGGGTAAAGAACATTACCTCTGTTATCAAGAACCCAAGCTGCATGTGCATCTCTACACGTGATAACAAGATTCTTGACATCTCCAACTACCTTCCAGCAGGAACGAGCTACGACAAGTATCTCAGCACATACCTTGGTGGATGCGAATGCGATGATAAGATTCGTTGCGTCTGTGGTCTTGGCAAGGGGCTATTCCCCTATGAGTACATCAAATCATTCGATGTGCTCAACGAGACTACTATCCCAGCAAAGTCAGCGTTCGACAGCAGTCTCCGTGGAACTAGCATCAGCGATGAGGAGTATGAGCGAGTCAAGTTCGTTTGGGAGCACTATGAGATGAAGTCGATCAAGGATCTGCTCATCTGGTACAACAATCTTGATGTCAAGCCCTTCGTTCAGGCTATCCAAGCTCAACGTGAGTTGTTCAAGCGTTTCAAGCTCGATATCTTCACTGATGGTGTTTCACTTCCGGGGCTGAGCGAGAAGGTTATGTATCAGACGTGCTTCAGCAATCTTGATAAGCAGCCCCGGATCCCAGCTAAGGCATTTGACTTCCCTGAGCAGCGCTACCTAGGCTACATCGAGCAGGACGAGAAGGCTAACCGCGAGTTTGGTATGACCATGCAACACTTGGATAAGCTCCTTCAGAAGCAAAAGTATCTTTGTGGTCTCTGCTACTGCCAGCTTACAGATGAGACTGTGTCAGCCGATCGAGTCAACAACAAGCTTGGCCATGAGGATGGCAACATTCCCATCACTTGTGTCTCTTGCAACGTCGCTCGTAAGGATATGCCGCTGAAAGCCTTCCAATACAAGAAGCTGCTCGAGTTCAACGCTGACAAGCTGGCCTGGTCCACCGACAAACAGGAGTCTGAGATCTACCACAAGATGAAGGCGAACATCGCTGGCGGCCCATCGGTCATCTTCAACAGATACGCGAAGCGCAATGAAACGAAGATCCGCGGTGGCAAGCTCTGTAAGAAGGTTATTGGCTATGATGCTAATGCTCTGTATCTGTGGGCTCTCGGCAGTGAGATGCCATGCGGACGACCGACCACGATTGATGCGTACGATAACATTATCGAGGATATCAAGACTGATAAGATCTTTGGCTTCCTTGAATGCGACATCCGTACCCCAGAGCACCTCAAGGACTACTTCTCGGAAATGACCCCAATCTTCAAGAACGCTGAGATCAACTGCAACGATGAGAATATTATTGGCAAGCACATGTTCGACTACAACCAGTCTCGTGAGTCGGCGCGCGCAAAGCCTGCTCGCAAGCTGATTGGCAGCTACTTCGGCGAGAAGATCCTCATCTACACCCCGCTGCTCAAATGGTACTTAGCTCACGGCATGGAGATCACCAAGACGTACTCATTCATCAAGGCTAGCTCTCACCGCGCTTTCAAGCCATTCATGGAACAGGTCTCAAATGCTCGTCGCGAGGGTGATGTCGATAAGAGCAAGGCTATGATTGCTGAGATGATGAAGCTCGTTGGCAACAGTGCATTTGGTCGCTCCGGCATGGACAAGAGCAAACACAAGGAGGTTAAGTATGAGAGCAACGATGAGACTGTTCGCGCTATCATCGAGAAGCAAAACTTCCACGATGTGGTCGAGCTGGCTGGATCGTACGAGGTTTCGCTCAAGAAGCGCAAAATCAAGCTCAACAACCCGATCCACCTCTCGATTGCTATCTACCAGCTCGCTAAGCTGCGTATGCTCCAGTTTCACTACGATTGCATCGACTACTACTTCGATCGATCTGACTTCCAGTACCAGGAGATGGACACCGACTCAGCGTACATTGCTTTCAGCTGTGAGAAGCCATTCGAAGAATGTATCAAGCCTGAGCTAGAGAAGCACTTCAAGGAGCACAAGTACGACTGGTTCCCTCGCGATTTCAACGATGAAGTAGCCAAGTTTGATCGTCGTACCCCTGGTCTGTTCAAGGGTGAGTGGTCTGGTGATGCTATGGTATCGCTGTCGTCCAAGAACTACATCTGCTACATGCCTGACGAGCAATACAAGGTGAAGGTATCTGCCAAGGGTGTTCAACAGGGCCATGGTCGCAACAAGGATGTTCTAAACCAAGAGGGCTTTGAGTCTGTTGTCAAGGATCAGATCACTCTCTCAGGAACCAACAAGGGTTTCCGTATTTGCAAGGAGACCCAAGGTATCATCACCTACACTCAGCAGAAGACTGCGCTGTCATATTTCTACGACAAGCGCAAAGTACTTGCTGATGGTATCACTACAGCTCCACTTGATATCTAAGTAAGCAACCTATTCATATTTTTTTTTACCATATTATAGAGAGCAGAGGATGGAAGCACTACTAGATCGACTATATCACGATCCTAAGACTGGATTCGTAGGTGCTCAGACGCTCTACAGGAGGGCTAAGAATATTGATAGTTCCATCCGTCTCAAGGACGTCAAGACATGGTACGCTAATAACGCTGAGACTCAGCAGTTCCAAGACCAGAAGAAGCAATTCGATCAGTTCCACATCGCGAGCAACAATCCCGACTCGTGGCAGATAGATTTAGCGTTTTGGGAAGGCAGATCGCTGCTTACCGGTGTTAACATCAACAGTAGGTTAGGCTACGTAGATCTAATCCCCAATAAACAAGCTACAATGATTCTACAGACTCTTAAACGATTTGTAAAGCTTCAGAAACCGAAACTCATAACGAGCGATAACGGATCAGACTTTATGAATCAGAAGGTTGAAGCCTACTTCAAGCAATCAAAGATCGAACATTTCAACAATGAACCAGGAGAACACTCAACAATGGGAAAGATTGAACGGTTCAATCGCACCATTAAGCATCGTTTGCTCCGCTCTGGACTAACGCTTACAAAGCAGCTTGTAGCAGATCTCGTTAGCAACTATAACTCAACTATTCACAGCGCCATCGGTATGACCCCAAACGAAGCCAAAGGAATGGTGATGCAAGGAGAGCTGGATCACAATCAGAAGCTTCTGCGGGAAGTCGATCAAGAATTCAGCGTTGGTGAGACGGTTGTATATCGACTAAAGTCCAAACAATTCGATAAGGAGTCAGCCAAGTGGGGTACCCTTGTGTACGAGGTTGTAGGAATCGATGGCTACAAGGTTCAGATCCGATCCAAGAATGGTCGTATCCTCTACAAACCAGCTAACGAACTCAAGCGTGTGAAGCTAGCCATGACGGATACTGATGTGGCTAACGGCCAGCTATTCGAAGCAGAGGCGATTCTGAAGCACAAAAAAATGCGCAGCGGCAAGTACAAATACTACATCAAGTGGAAGGGATATGACGATCCGTCATGGGAGTCTCAGGATAATCTACGTTTGATCAACAAGAATCAAATGAGCACACTTGAGCGAAAGTACGGGGACTCAGAGAGTGATCGATCTTAGATCTGCTGGGCATTTGACCGGGCGAGGCGTCTCAGCTCTGATGCATAGCTGTCGAAGCTCCGATTTGGAATCGTTTCGTCTCTTGGCCAGATCTGCGTTCTTTCGCGCGATCTTCTCCGCCTCTGCCTCGATCGAGGAGTTGTCATACACTCCACCAAGGTCTGATAGATCGAAAGGAAGAAATTCGACAGCATCGCTCATATGAAATGTTTTTGATACTCTAGATATATAGACCAAAAAATCGCAATGACTTGTAAAGCTATTACAAAGAATGATACGCAGTGCTCTAGAAACGCTCTACTGAGTGGATACTGCAGCCGGCACGATAAGGATGCTAAAATTAAGATGTATAAGAAGGAATTAGCAAAGATGCACCATCAACAATCAACGATATCAAGCAACTTGACTACCTCAAGGCTGAGCTTATAAAAATCGGTGGTGCTAACAGACCCTTCAGAGCGATCATTGATAATCCTTTGCACAAAAATGAAGTTGAAAAGCTCTTTGGCATGGAAATAGCTCTAGTGTTAGATCACTACAATGATTTGCTCAATAGACGCAACTCAATCGTCCATCCTTTCACATTGGACGGAAAATGTGGTTTGCGAACTCAACCTTGGAAAAGAGTATTTATCTAAGAAATATTATTTTTTTAATCGATATAGATATACGGAGAGATGTATCCCAACTTCGAAAACAAGCAAGATCGTGCGTCAAAGCACAGTGCTCTGTTGGCGCGCATCGCGCGCGATCAGCGTCTGGAGGAGATGAAGCGCGAAGCATATGCAAACGCTCTGTGGGCTACGGATAGTGAAGACACTAAGCAAAAGGATGCAACGGAGAATGCTGATCTCATCAAGCGAATCATGACTGCTATGGGTAGGAAGGCATCAACGAAGACGGGCGATTCGGAATCGGATGACAGTGGCAGCAAGCCATCTGCTAGTTTTTTTTCTAGCGTAGCTGATATTTATCAGGCGATGAGTGATCCAACGGAAGCTGAGTCTAACCAAGCGATGGGTAGCGAAGACATGGACGTCCCGATGTCTGAGGTCAGCCAAGAAGCTGCTCTAGAGGAAGCCGAAGTCGTGAAGAAGGATTTACCGCCTCAAAAAAATCCCCAGACGTATAAAGATGGGATTACGCATATGTTTAAGAAGCATCCAGAATTGTCCAATTATGATTTCAAGCCCGTTATTATCAGAGATGGTAAAATCCTTGAGCATGAGTACAAAATCCGGCAACCGGATGAAGAGATCGTTAATAGCACAGGAAATAAGATGCGCGCTGACAATCGGATGATGCAAGAGGTTGATTGGGAGCTTACTGAGAAAGCCGTTAGAGATAAGATGTTTAGCTTGATGTCAAAGGGTAATCTACTCCTTGATCTCAGAAAATCATTAGAAGATAAGATGCTCATGGAACGCGCCGATCAAGCGTTCTACACATTGAATAACAATGCATATGAGCTGGGACCCACGCTTCGAAGCCGCTTGAATGCCGAGGATCATCAATTGGTTGATAGTATGAACGATGATGAGAGAGTAGCATTCGAGGAGTGGCAGGCTAAGCAGGAGCTTATGGACGTCGATGAAGAGAGCAAGAAGCGAGCGCTCGAAGACTCAACAGTATCTCTCGTTACTAGAGTCAGTAAGAAGGGTTCTGAACTATCCTCGTTTAAGGCAAAGGCAAATGTGGAATACGTCTACAAAAATATCGATGATCTGGGCCAGCTTAAGCTGCGACCGTACGTTATCAACAAAAATGGCGTCAACCAAGCGAAGACTATCTACATCGGCGATGAAATGAAGTTCCTTCAGGTATCAGACGACCAAGAGATTATCGATGAGAAACGTATCACCAACATTAACAAACGAGTCGAATGGAGTGCTACGCTCAACTATCTGATCGGAGAATTATCCACAGGGGTGCGAAAGCTAAATATCATTGCCGGCAAGGAGAAGGACGCGCAGAAGCAATCATTGCTATACACTCGAATGAAACACATCCTTGATATTATTAAGGTGGTTGATCCCAAGCAGGGTGCTGATGACGAAGCGCTGCTCCAGTTCGAAGACACCACGTTTCAAACACCTGATCAAAGGAGAAAGAAGAAAGCATCAAAGAGCATCTCTGCTAAGAAGCAGAAGGAGAAGGACTTCACCTACGAGCCTACCGGTAAGGGACTCACTGGACGCGGCCTGCGCGGCGCTGGAGTTGCTGTGAAGAAGAAAAACCGTTCGTACAATCTGGCTGACATTGAGGGATCAGGCAAAGCATCTGACCTGAAGTACAAGCGAATCGGCACCAAGTTCATCAGAAAGGCAGATTTGAACAACAATCGTCTCAAGCTAGTATTTCCCAATCGCACCAGTGTTGGCCCTATCAGAGCGATGAGCAATGAATTGACAGAGATGGTTAAGGATCTGTTGTACAACGATAACATCAGTCAACAGGCGTATCGCGCGCTGCCGATCGAAGATCAGAGAGTATTCTATGAGATCGTTAAGAAGACTCACGTTCAGCACGCGCTGCAAACCCCGATTGAGGATCCCAGACTAACCCTGAAGGCCGAGTTTGATAAGCTACGCGGCGAGATTCAATTGGGTAATGACAAACCAGACATGCTGAGAGAGCTCTACCGATTAGCAACGGATATGTTTGAGCAGAAGATGATTACTAGTTCTGAGTTCAAGGATATTATGTCTGCTCTTCTATAAAGATGATCGTCATCAATCCGAAACTATTCAAGCCTGGACACAGCTATAAAAACCAGGCAAATGCGAATATTAAGGAGCTAAAAAAAATCTAGTCGATCGGACTGTCAAGGACCCGGTCGTTGCAACCCCGAAGCAGTATCCATCTGCTGAGTGGATTCACGGAGCACCTAAGCCAGGCGGAACTGTATGGGCAAACGAGCAGCGCTCTCGTAAGCCTAAAACGTTCTCACCATAGAGTCGCAACTATTTTTTTAGCTCGTTGATTTGATCTTGCTGTTCTTGAATCGCTTTGCATAGAATGCTAGTCAAGCATGCATAATCAACACCCCAGCCGGTCTTTGGCGTCCCATCTGGATTGAGTTCATCCGCGTCTTCACCTTCAGGTACATATACTGGCTCTGGTACGATATCAACCATTTCCTGAGCAATGAACCCAATCGCTCGCTGACCATTGCTGATCCAGCTGAATTGGCGTGGTTTCATTTGCATAACTGCGTCTAGTCCATATGGGAGATCTACAATGTCTTTCTTTAGTCTACGATCACTTGAATTAGTGTATGCTCCTCCATAACAAGGAGCGTAGCCATTGTACGTCCAAGTACCATCACATGTTGCGAAACGTATGCCAGCACTAGCGTTGACATGGTTGCCAATACAAGGGTAGCTCGTCGTACTGTTAGCCCAGCGATACATCGGGCTTACGCTTGATGATTTGACGTGCATCCCATAGTTGCTCCAGATAGCCCCAGACGCGTGGATCGTTCCTTCGGGGCTCCAATTAGCTAAATCGACAGCTAGATGACATGATGAATTGATATAACACTGAGTAGTATTACCAACCATATGAGACGCAATGGATCGCTTGTAGTCGTTCCGATAGCTACTCCATTCGTTCCAGCTGATGATTCATTCGCGATTTGCACCTCGAACTCGATTGGTGTCGTTTGATCATTAACGATTCTCATTGCGCGCTGCCAGCCACCGGATTGTAGATTCGCGCTTGAAACGATATCAATCTTAGCGGTTGATGATGCTGACCCAAAGCGTACATAGCCCTGCTGCGTGATTCTCATACGATCTGTCATCGGGGATAATGAATTGCCTGCTGAACGCGTACTAATAGCAAAATCAGCCATAGAATATTGAGTGGCGGTAGCTGTTCTTGTTGTGTATAGATTGACAGAAGGTGTATAAGTAGTCATATCACTAGTGCCTTCAATCGTGAAAGATATTCCAGCCTGAGCGCCCACCGTGTTCGATTGGTTTCTGATAATGAGGTTGAAATCAGACGCACGCGTAGTCGATGTGAAAGAAGTACCAGCAGCAATCTGACATTGGGTAGTCGTCGTTGAGATCGGATTAGTTGATGTTAGCGATGATATACCTGCGGTTATTGAACTACTAGAATCTAGAACGAGTGCCTTCGAAGCTTCAGCCGTTCCTGCTCCAGTAGTTAAATCCAGATAGTTAAACTCAGCCGTCGTTGCTGAGCATCCGGAAAGCTTGTTCAGCTCCGCGCCAGTAGCATTCAGGGTTGTTCCTCTGATTTGAAGAGTAGCTGGATTGATGTTAAGGGTTGTTGCATTCATTGTTTGTGTTCCTGACTTAGAGATCGTATCGCATGGGATCGTAGGCGCTGATACCGATGTCGATGCTACAAAACTTCTAGTGATACTAAGGTCGCGAATGCCTGAGAAGTCTTTCGTACTGTTGAGAACGACCGCGGTACTGGCTGAAGCTCCTCCCTCGAGAACATTGAGGAAATAAGCATGATTGAAGTTTGTCCAAGCACTGACTCCATCACAAACTTAAGATTTGGAATGAATAGACCTGTTCCGCCTGTATTCAGTGTGAGATTGGTCAATGTTCCTACGGAGGTAATGTTTGTTTGAGCAGCGGTTGCCAAAGTACCAGTAATATTTCCTGATACGGTGAGCGACGATAGTGTACCTACACTAGTTATGTTGGGCTGGGCAGCTGTTGGTAATGTTCCAGATATATTTCCACTCACTGATAGCGACGATAGTGTTCCTAAACTAGTGACGTTGGGCTGAGCAGCTGTCTGCAGCGTGCCACTGATAGCGGTGGCAGTCAAGCTGGTAATAGTAGCAATTTCGCCAGATGCACCGAGCACCAGGGCTTTGTTGATCGCTGCCTGACCTGGAGTGATACCCATTACATATGCTGGAGCGCCTGATACCGCTACTCCATTAACAGTCAAACTGTCGCAGCTAAGTGCTCCGAGACCGCTAACATCATTATTATCACCTGGAACCAACGCAATGCCGCTGTAAGCAGTACCAGGAACGATTCCAGAGATGTAGCTCAGTCGATAGTCATTCTTACCCAGATACAGGGTCTGCGCATAGTCATAGGTAAGCAAACCATCTGAACCTAACGAGGCGTAGAATAGTGGATTGTAGAGCTGAGAATCATGAATTACTGGTGGGTAAGTAAATCCCATAGTTTTCTATCAGTTTGTATATATACGTGAGATATTAAGCATCATGAGCTCTATTCCTGATTACGGGGCAGCTCTTCCTAAACAGTATCGAACACCCTCGGCAGGCGATATCAAGCAGCTTGGTATCAAGAAACTATTTCGAATGGTCGTACTTGGGCCGTCCTTCAGTAGTAAGAACAATCTATGCATGTTCATTCTCAAGCATAGCCCCAAGTGCTTCTCCCATCTCCATATCATCGCTAGGAACCCTGATCAAGAATTGTATCGATATCTCCAGGATGAACTGAGCGGCTTTATAACGGTGCATGATCCAGAGAATCCTCCTGGCGTTGATACCACCCGCAAAACCAAGGAGGGAGGCGTAGAGCTTGTGATCATCGATGATTATTCAAATGATAAAATTCTAATGGAAAGGCTGTTTAGCAACTATTTCACTAGAGGACGCCACCTCAAGCTCAGTACCATCTGTCTGATCCACAACTACTTTGCATGTCCTAAGATGATCAGGTTGAATTCAGAATACGTGGCGATCCTAAAAGCAAATTCGAAGCGTGATTTGAAGATGGTCTTCAAGGATTTCAATATCCCTGGTACGACCGAGGATGGACCTATGAGCAAGCTACAGCTAAAAAGGGACAGTGTTTATTCATAGATTCAGTGAAGGGTGAGATGAGATTTAATTTTGATAAAGTGATCAAACAATCGAGATACGAATATACAACTGAAGACGATCAATTATGAGTTCATTAGTAGCAATCAGTAGCAAGGATTTGGTATCCAACGGATTCAATAGTCAGTACCGTTATAGCTTCCCTGCGTCTGCTAACTTTAAGAATGTTGAGGTTGCTGTGCAATCGATCTCGATGTACAACAGTCATTTCTACGTTGATAGCGTAGCGTATGGCAATAACACCTTTAAGATCGAGATGCCTACAGCAGCGACTGTCTCTACTATCAGTATCACACTCAAGGATTGTATCTATAGCTATACTGATATCAATCGTATGATTCAGACTGCTTTGGTTAATGCAGGAGCCTACCTCGTGGATCAAAATGGCGATAATATATTTTGGATCCAACTGATCGAGAACTCAACGTACTATGCGGCTCAGGTCGATGTCAGCTCCGTTCCTACGGCGATTGGAACCTATACCCGTCCCGCTACTGGCTTATATAGTGTTACTGGAACGGGCTTGCCGATGTGGTGTAGGAAACACCAGATTTCGCGCACCCGACTCGGCTGGAGTGGTACACTGTACCAGTAGCCGAGCTCAGCCGAGTTCGCCAGCTTATCCGGACACGCTATCCGGCTCAGCCGAGTTCGGAGTGTTATCCGGACGGCTTATCCGGACCAGCCGAGCTCAAGCGTCGCCGAGCTCAGCGAAGGG
>JAIKVH010000541.1:0-13856 GCA_024679275.1 Phytophthora niederhauseri
CATGCGTGATCCCGACTCGTCCTATTCGGCCACGTGGTTCGGTCTCTGGTACTTTGGCTTCATCGCCTTCGGAGCGCTCGCAACCGTCTGCCGCAGCATCACCGTCATGCTTCTGTTGCTTCGCAGCTCCATGAACTTGCATGACGAGCTCTTTCGACGTGTACTTGCCGCCCCAGTGAACACGTACTTCGACGTGACACCCGTGGGGAGAATCCTCAACCGGTTTTCAAACGATCTGGATCAGATGGACTCGTTGCTGCCGCAGCAATGGCAGAACTTCGTTCAGAATGTTTCGTTGAGCGTGGGTGGATTCATCGTGTGCGCTTTGGCGTCGTATTGGATCGGCCTTTCATACATCCCCGTGGTCGCAGCACTCATCGTGACGGGGTTCTACTTCAAGAAAACGTCGCGGGAAGTGAAGCGCCTCGAAGGAATCTCGCGGTCACCAGTGTACAATCTGCTGGGTGAGACGTTGAATGGGGTCCAGACGATTCGTGCCTTCAGGATGCAGGCCACGTTCGAGGGGATGAACGCGCGTGCTGTGGATGAGAACGCTTCGTTCTTCTTTATCTACTGGGCAGCGGGTCGTTGGCTGGCGGTGCGGCTCGACACGCTCTCGGTCGTGGTCATATTCGTGGTGTCGCTGTACCTGGTGGCCACCAAGGGGCAGCTCGGCACCTTGCTGTCTGGGATTTCTCTCGTCTACGCGCTCATGTTGACCTCGATGGTGCAGTCCTCAGTGCGCGACGTTGACCGCACGGACAACGCAATGACCAGTGTTGAGCGCATTCTCCACTTCCGCGAGATCCCTCAAGAGGAAGAAGATTCATCGGACATGCTTCCGGCCAACAGCGACCTGTGGCCTTCGCAGGGTGCGATCACGTTCGACAACCTCCACCTCAAGTATCGTCCGGAGCTGCCACTTGTGCTGCGGGGTGTCAACATGAGAGTTGCTGGTGGCGAGAAGGTGGGGATTTGCGGACGCACCGGGGCCGGCAAGAGCTCATTGATGATCGCACTCTTCCGCATCTGCGAGTTCGAGACCGGGACCATCACGATCGATGGCGTCAATGTCCAGGAAGTCAGACTGCACGATCTACGACGGAGCCTCGCCATTATCCCGCAGGACCCCGTGCTCTTCAGTGGCCCGTTGCGCGACAACCTGGACCCGTTCGGCGAGTACTCGGACAGCGATATCTGGACAGTCCTCAAGCAGGTTCACCTGGCGGACGCTGTGTCGTCGTGGGGTTCCGGCCTGCAGTTCCTTCTCGCTGAAAAGGGCGACAACCTGTCGGTCGGCCAGCGCCAGCTCCTCTGTATCGGCCGCGCGCTGCTGAAGAACAGCAAGATCGTCGTTCTGGACGAAGCCACCGCCAACGTGGACACGGCCACGGACAGCCTCATCCAGGCCACCATCCGAGAGACCTTCGCGGACAAGACTGTGTTGATCATCGCGCACCGCATCCACACGATCCTGCACTGCAACAAGATCGCGGTCATGGACGCTGGCCAAGTGGCCGAGTTCGGGCCGCCTGCGGAGTTGTTGGAACGAAGCCACCGCCAACGTGGACACGGCCACCGACAGCCTCATCCAGGCCACCATACGAGAGACCTTCGCGGACAAGACGGTGCTGATCATCGCGCACCGCATCCACACGATCCTGCACTGCAACAAAATCGCGGTCATGGACGCTGGCCAAGTGGCCGAGTTCGGGCCGCCTGCGGAGTTGTTGGCCCAGCGCAACTCTATCTTCGCGTCTCTGGCAAACCACAAGTTGAAATAAGTGTAGAACTTGTCAGCCCTAGGTTAAGCCGGTGACTGCTTTCATGCCCAGCTATCTAGCGACATCGAAATGTTGGAGCATTCTACTTCTTCACTTCCCTATCATCTGACTAAAGAAATTGGAATAGTTCACTGCAGTTACATCGTTTTAGCGAATTCAAAAGTCTGGTCTGTGGCGGGGATGGGTACCCGGTCAGCACCATTTGCGAGCCCTGCTGCACAGGCAACGGCGAGTACGAGACCGACACCCGCGCTACGTGAAGTACGAGACCAGGACAAGTGTATGTGCGCCTTGCACGTGGAGATTTCGAATATAAGGATGACCAGACACTAGAACACCCTTAGAAAGTATCTGGGAACAGGGGAGGGGGGAACCTCGAGAATCCGCAAAATCTTGCGGATTTCCCCAAATGCAAGACTGTAGGAAACAGAAGTCGGGTCAGACCGGACATCTATTTTTTTTATAAAAATATACTCAAACATTTATTACTACTAGTAGTTGTTAATTTTTTGGCCGAACTCTTTTTGCTTTGGAGCTCGAACTCATCCCAACCATATAGTAGTTGTTAATTTTTTGGCCGAACTCTTTTTGCTTTGGAGCTCGAACTCATCCCAACCATAGTGGTTCTGCCTCACAACGATGCAAGGTACCAGGAAAAATTCGTTAGGTAGGCTAAATGACTGTAATGTACCTCAACTCTAACGGAACAGAAGGTACCAGGAAAAGCAATGACTTGCGATCGTCATCCGATCTCGCTACATGTACTGCATCAGCATTACCGTCTTAGACGAAGGTTATGCTGAAGAAGATGAACCTGTACGACTGTTTATCTTTGCGTGGCGAACATTGAATGCCTACTTGCACTTTTGCAGCGTCTTCCACAGCCTAGAGCGTCCAAACCCTTCGTTCAACACCATTTTAAGCTACTGCTGCAAGTGCTGGGCAAACGGATAGCGGAAGGGGTTAAAATTCCACGACCAATGTACTCGAAGCGCTGCTTCTTACCGATAAGCTTCTCGATGTGAGCTTGAGCGTACCTCCACGCACCCTGATTTAGTGGCCCTACCTGAGCATAGACAAAACTTCTTGGCATCTCAACTCGGTCATCTCGTCAGGCGTAAGTGGGAACGGCGTCAATTCCTTCAGACGAACAAATGCGATAATCTTGGGGTTCTTGCAACGAGCGAGACGTTCCTTTGCAAGCTCGTAAGATATTTAAACAAGAAAGAATAGATCCTCCTTAGTACAGAACCAGCTGAAATATAAGTCCTTACCCGAATACAAGTCCCCTCGTCATAATCGTCCCTTCTTTCGACCGGTATTCGCTCTTAGACCGTCGGTATACCGACCAAAACCGAAGCCGAGGTATACCGGTAGTACTTTTGATGTACATCACGCCAGCTGTTCGTGATACAAAACCGAAGCCGAGGTATACCGGTAGTACTTTTGATGTACATCACGCCAGCTGTTCGTGATAGGGGATATTGCCCCTAACCTGTAGCAACATACGTGAAGCAACATACGTGGCGCAACAACGCCCCCGCAGCCAACCAACAGGTATTCAACCAGCGCGAGCAGCTCCAGTACCGGTAGTGTGTCATTCGACGTCCCCGCTTGTCTCCTCCGCCTCCGTCATGACGACACCCAAGAACTCGGTGGCCAAGAAGCGCAAGGCCGCGCCCGCTGCGGCCGATGACGACAGCGCCAAGGCCAACACGACGCTGCAGGTGCACCGCTGCCGCTTCGTGGACTGGATGCCGGCCGCCATCCACGCGCTGAGCTTCAGCCCGGGCGGCGACCGCCTGGCCGTGGCGCGCGCCAACGGCGACGTGGAGATCTGGCGCGTGGGCGGCAAGTGGCACCTGCAGTTCGTGGTGGCCGGCTCGGCGCAGGCGCAGGTGTCGGCGCTGTGCTGGGCGCCCGAGAGCGAGCGCCTGTTCGCCGCGTCGCTGGACGGCACGCTCTGGGAGCTGGACCTGGCGCGGCTCTGCAAGAAGCACGTGACGGACTCGAACGGCGGCCCCGTGTGGAGCATGGTGCTGGACGCCGAGTCGCAGCAGCTGGCCGTGGGCTGCGAGGACGGCCGCATCCGCCTCTTCTCGTTCGCGGACGACCAGCTGCACTTCAGCAAGGCCTTCCTGACCACGGGCGGCCGTGTCGTGTCGCTGGCCTGGCACTCCAAGGCGGGCAAGATCTTCTCCGGCAGCGAGGCCGGCGTCATCCACTGCTGGAACGCCGCCACTGGCCGCAACGAGTCGCGGATCACGCTCGAGACGCTGGCCAAGCAGAAGGCCGTGGTCTGGGCGCTGCAGGTGCTGGACGACCTGACGCTCGTGAGCGGCGACTCCACCGGCAGCCTCTGCTTCTGGAACGCGCCCACGGGCACGCTGCTGCAGAAGTTCTCGCACCTGACGGCCGACATCCTGGCCATCTGCGTGAGCCAGAGCAACGACAGGCTCTTCGCCTCCGGTGTGGACAACCAGGTCGTCGAGTTCCGCCGCTCCGTCGCCGAGAGCGGCAACAGCACCTGGGCCTACTCGTACAGCCACCGCGGACACAGCCACGACGTGCGCGCGCTCGCGCTCTCGGCTGGCACCAACTCCGTTCTGGTCTCGGGCGGCATCGACACCCAGCTCGTGTGGTACCGCGGCAACTCCTTCAACGTCTCCAGACCCGCCAAGATCGCGTCCATGCCGTACCCGCGCTCCATTGCGCTGGCCAACGAGGAGCGCGTGCTCATGGTGCAGAAGCCCACGTCGCTGGATTTGTGGCGCCTGGCGACGCAGTCGAGCGCCACCGGCGCCGTCACGAAGAAGCACAAGCTGCTGCTGGAGCTGAACGTGGGCAAGGCGCTGAACTTGTCGTGCTCAGCGCTGGCCCCCAGCGCCGCCTTCGTTGCGTGCTCGAACTCGCAGGAGCTGAAGCTGTTCGAGCTTAACGCGGAGCAGGACTTCATGCCCAAGAAGGTCACCAACTTGCCGCGTAGTGTGGCGGGTCCGGCGCGCGTGCTCGCCTTCTCGCCCGACTCGACCCGTCTCGTGATCGCGTCGGCTTCGCACCAGATTCGCGTGCTGGACCTGACCAAGATGGAGGTGCTCAAGACATTCGACGTGGAGGCGAGTGAGCCGTCTCCGCTTGTCTCGCTGACCATTTCCTCGGACGGACAGTGGCTGGCCACGGGCGACGCGTCGAACAACCTCGCCATCTACAACCTCGACTCGATGCAGTTCTACTGCCACCTGCCCCGCCCCAGCGAGATGCACACCAACATGGGCTTCAACCCGTCGAGCAAGACTTTGGTGGTGACGCTCGTGTCCAACAGCTTCGTGTGCTATGACGTGGAGACCAAGGGACTCTCGGAATGGTACCGCCAGAACCACGAGCAGTTCCCCAAGGAGCTCGTGGAAGGCCGCAGCCTCAAGGGCATGACGTTCGACCCGGCCAACCCGGACTTCCTGTACCTGTACTCGCAGCAGAGTCTGTACCAGATCAACATGGGCGCTTCCACCAAGAGCCCGCCCAAGAAGACCCGTCGCCGTGCCATGAGCGTTGGCACCGAGTCCGACGGCAAGAACGACGCTGCCGAGGGCGAGTTGGTGGAGCTGGAGGACGGTTTCTGCCGTGTGGTCAACCGCTACCGCCCGCTGTCGTTCGTCGACTTTGTCGCGGAGAGCGAGATGATCATCGTCGAGACTCCGTGGCTCAAGGTGCTGAGTCGCTTGCCTGGTGCTCTTCACCGTCATAAGTATGGCAAGTAAATACATAGACCCATCCGTTTGATTATGCTCAACATTCGTCTTCATCTCTACAGAAGTCTTACTAAGTAGGAATGATCAACGGCGCGCTCAGCCCGAGTCGTCGGATCTTCCGATGCCTTTGACCTTGTTCGAGAGGTCCTGCCACTGCTTGTCGCCGCGGTCGTATTGGCCCACGATGGTGCAGCTGTACCAGCAATTGTATCGGAACTTGTGGGGATATCGTTCGCTTCTCTTTTCGAGGTACATGTACAGCGGTGTTGTATGGAGACGACGCACGGAATTTCTTCAAGGCCTTCAGACCTTTGTGTCCTTGGCGCAGCATTGGGATCGGTGCCTGCTGTGGGGGCAGCGATGACGATTGACCGTCTGCGTGGTTGCTATCGCCATCGTCAGGGATTGAAGTTGTGGCAGAGGAGAAGGGTTCTTTGAGCCGTCCCTCGTTGACCCCCTTGTCTCCAATGCTTGGCTTAGCAGCAACTCTCGTTTGGGGAGGAGTCGAGGGCTTTCGAATGGCATTCGTGAGATATGGGCTGGGTTTGCCGTGTGCCGAGGTGGAGACTCGACGAAGTCGCGGGTCGGACGCAGCTGAACGAGGAATGGTTTTAACTCCAGGTCCTCTACTTTGAACCGGAGCTACGTTGTCTGTCGTAGGACGTTGCTGAACAATCTTTTTCTCCGATGATGTTCTATCGAGCAGCGGCTCTGGCTTTAGTGCAGCAGCACGCTGCTGTTTGGCCATGTTCATTTCCTCATCGATGCAACGATCGAGCTCGGTATCGCTGTGGCCGTCAATGTCATTCCCACAAATTGGACAAGGGTCTGATTCTCTTCGACTAGACTGCTCCTCAGTCTTGTTGGCCACATGATCACGATCTTGATTGTCACCACCGGTAGAGAGGAGCTCAAGCTATCTTTCCAGCTCACGTCGCTCAGTTTGAATTCCTGTAAAATAAGCTCTTGGGCATTAGCTGCTCGCTCGAACCGATCGTTCTCATCGCCGTGGTCACCAAACCTCGGGCTTCGTTCGCGTTTCAGCCCCTAACGCCTTCAATTCGAGGCGCAGTTGATTTAGCTGCAGCGACGACGAGGATGAATGGGAACGGTCGTCGATACGGTCATTGTTTCGATGGGCAGGTGGGACTAGGATGCTGTGCTGCAATACCCAGCTTCGTACGTTTAGTAGCCGATGGAGCCTCCTTCTCCTCGGCGGCATTAGTTGTATGCACTGCTGACGCCTTGCGAAGACTCAAGACAGTGTGACGAAGCTTTTGGTTTTCGGCGACAAGAGCTGCCTTCTCTTTCGTCAGTCGTCGAGCGCTGCTACCTGCTGATGAGAACCGCTTTGCTTCAGCAACAGCTTCAGTCAGGAGATTTCGCGTTGTGCTTGCACTTGGCGCGGCCAGCGAATTGGAGGAGGAGATCGTCTCGTCGATAGCGGATTCGGATGGAGAGATTGTTGCGATCACCACGGTGCGGGTATTGCCTCCAAGACTGTCCTGGAGCAACCGAGTGAGCTTCGAGTCACGGTACGGGATATGCGTCCGCTTAGGATTCACGAGTGCTGATATGACATTGCCCAGAGCCGACAAACTCTGGTTGATGCTGGTTAACTCCTTGCTGCGGTCGCTACCCATGACAACGTCCGTATCCCATTTCTCGGAGCCAGCCAAATCCACGAGATTGAGCTTAGCACGTCGGATAATTGTCGTTGCGCTCTCCAGACCACGAGACTCAACTTCGATCGAGAGCTGCAAAAGTGCGACTACTTTTCTTGTTGTACGCCGTCGCGCGGATCGTCCGATTTCGGTTGCCAGTCTTCAGTAGCTGCAACGTTTCTTGGAGATTCGTGACACGGAACTCAGACAGCCCGCTCGCGTATATCTGCTTTCCATTACCCTTTATCATTTCCCGTACAGCCAGGGGGTCTTTCATGCGCTGCTTGTTATCCTGAAGCAAATCATATACATCGATGTTGTAGATCTGCATGTACGAGCAGTGGACGACACCAGCTGAGCCATGCCGACTAATCGAACGAAGCTCTTCAAACAAAGTTTCGATCGCACGGGTAATTACTCCCCAGTTAGGAGAGCACTCGGTGGTCTCGGGATCTAACGTTGCTGGATCGAGATGGTGCTCAAGGTGGCAAACCGAACAAACAAACGATAAGTTTTCACTTGCCTCAAAAGGACCCCGCGCTTTTGTTGAACTAGCGCTTACTTGAAGTACTTACAACATCGTGTGCGTTTTTCGGGTTCCTGTCTGCCCGTAGGCAAAAATCGTGCAGTTGAATCCTTGAGCTACTTGTTGAACGCCGTCACGAAGGTAGTCGAACACATCGCTTTGGCCAGCTTTCTCGCTGAACACGCGGTCGTACGCGTACCGAAGCTCGCGATCAACTTCATTGTCAGATTTCCTCTTGCACACGAACACTTGCCCACCCGACATGTCAGACCGCTATACTAACCTCTCAACGCAGACGTACATGGTGACATGAAGTTTTCGCTATCGTTGCGAGGTCGAGCTCGGAAGACGACTCGAGCTTCAAGTGCTTCGCCCATTCTTGCACCAGACTGCTTGGACGAGATGCCTGCCCGACTACAGTGCAAACCGAGCGATGCCTGAAAATACACTAAACGAGGCACTCCCTTTTCCTATCTATAGGAAGCTGGTCATGCACTTGAAGTTGGTCAGCGCTATGGTCTTCACGGCCACCAGTCTGAATTAACCAGAGAACAACGCCGAAACAGGGTTGACTGCTACATGGCAACATGGAGCAAGTTCAGCATTTCCACGAGTACCTTCTTCGCCAGCGCACGCAGATTCGCAACCACCGACGGACTCTGCAGGAAATGAAAAAGTGCTGGAAGCTCCTTCCTCGTGCAGATCCGGATGCCATGTCGCGCGAGGAATACGAGAGCATGTACTCGACGTTGCTGTACGAGATGACCATTTGCTACCATGTCGCGCGAGGAATACGAGAGCATGTACTCGACGTTGCTGTACGAGATGACCATTTGCTGGGATGAAGAGACGAACGATGTCGTTCTGGCCAAAATGTGGCAGCGAGATGCGTCGGCCTTTTCAAATGCTGGGATGAAGAGACGAACGATGTCGTTCTGGCCAAAATGTGGCAGCGAGATGCGTCGGCCTTTTCAAGTCTTGACTTCAACCGCTTCTGCTGCTCCATTTTCTACTTTACAGAAATGGTAAGTGCGTTGATTGTATTCTCTCGTTACAGTGCTAACGAAGGCAATGCTTTTGCGCTTGTTGTGGTGTATCACGCAGTGGGTTCAGGAAATTACGCAGGATGCGTATGTTCGAATATTTAGCATCATTCGGACGATCCTATCCGGCCATGAAATCGCACCAATGCCTTCATCCGCGGAGACTACTGACTCTGCCTTCAAGCCGACACTGGAAAGCTTTGACGATGCTTTCGACCGCGAGAGAGACATGGAGAGTATGAATCTCAACATCGGCAAATCGATCACTTTCGATGCCGATAAATACTTTCAGCATTTTGGTTCCCCTACGGCAGCCATCCCAGCATCCAGCATGAACTTGTTCCAGTTGCAGGAGCGTTCAATACGCACAGCCCCTCTTCGGAGTGATTTCGCAGCAGTCTACAATCGTCGGTACTGCGGAACTGCCTCAAAGACGAAGTCTGGGTGCTCAAACCCGAAGTTACTCCGACCAACGTCGTCTCGTCAAACCCGACTGAGCATTCGCAGTAGTAACAACGGCTCGCCAACTGCACCACCTGCATCACCACCACCAAATACATCTCGGACAGCCAGCACGTTCCTTTTGGCCGGAACCATAGCTCTGAAGCCCACGCTTAGCATGTAAAATCAGCTGAGCGTCACGTGTTGCGGCAAAACCCTGGTAGAAACTATTCTGTCATTTTAATAAAACCTGTTACAAAAGCGCTGGAATACTTCGCAACTCGTGTGATGCCCGGTTGCGAAGCAGATCAGACGGGCTTAACGCGTTCTGCATTTCTTCGTTGACCACGGTTTGGGCCTTCGACGTAGATTCTAGAGTCTGCAGTATCACCGCGCTACTAGTTGCATCCCCGCACGACACGACTTCACTGCGGATTCCGTATTGTTTGGCATTTGCCAGCGAAAAATACTGCTCTTGGAAGTTTTCAGGAGTAGACGAATCTTGCATCGGGCACCATCGAACAAAACCTAGCGATTCGCTCAACGCTAGAATAATGACAAGTAGTCCAGGTTGTCCGCTACTCGAACCATCGCACGTTAGGCAGAAGACAGAGTTCACGGGCCTCCAATCCATTGCCGCTGCCACAGCATCGGCTTTATGATAATCCGACTCAGCGCCTAAAAATTCTTGAACACTGACTGCGTTGTGATTCCGAAATCGACTGGTATTTGCCGATGCATACGACCGTGACTGACGTGACCAGCTCCTAGCAATGTGCAATTTCTTCAAAACACGCTGGCTACGTGTCGAAAGAAGCACTTGTCGTTCTTTCCGGCGTTGCAGAACATCAGTGAGATCAGCTAAATCTCTCGCTGGATAGGCTTTCTGCTGGAATGGGCTGGACGCTACTGCTTCCACATAGAGCTCGTTAACGTAAAGCGAGAGCTCGTATAGTTGGCCCTGCGATCAAAGAGTCAATAAACTGTAAAGAAAATACCTAGACTACGAAATAACGTACCGCCAACAAATGGTCGCTTCCTCTAGCTTCTTCGTAGCAGATTTCAACTTGGTCTAGTGCTTTTTTCAAGTCTTCGTAGGACCGCATTGAAGGTATCACCAACAGCGAGGCGAGGATGACGTTGTGTGCGTTATGAATCGTGTTCACCCAGGATGATACTTGCGGACCAAACTCGACGATTTCCCTCATTTGAGCATTTGTTGGCCAAAGCAGCTCAATAGTTTTGGAGGGTTCATAATGTAGACTTAACAGCATGATGTCCCGCAGTTCCACCAAACCAATCACAACTAAAAAGCATGAATTCAGGAACGTCAACGACGAGGTCACGGATGTTGAAACCGTGAGTGCACTACGAACGCCATTTGCACAGAGCAAGACTAGATAAAACCCCAGTAAAATAGCTTAGTTAACGTTCAGCACTGCAAGACCAAGGAAATCAAGCCTCTTACCGAATACACCGTTGGCGACAAGCATCCAGTCGACCAAAATCGCTAAATACGACGTCGATTTGCAGCGGTACGGATACCTCCACGTCCTGTACACGGCCATACTTACCACCCCCAGAACAAAGAGCGACCCTTGTATTCCCTGGTTCGCCATTGAAGGAGGTGGAGATCGCAAAACCGAGAAATCTAACATCAGCGCCAGCTTCAAGAGACACATCTGCACCGGCATCTCCACTGAGTGTCTCCGGAACGATGCAAATTGCGGCATGTACAGCTCCAAATACGAATCCGACGTGCCCAACACAAATTCCAGCTCTTTCCCCTGCAAGAATCGTTCGTGCTTCTCGACGCTCGTACGCACCAACGAGTCACGAATGCACCTCCGCAACATCCACGGCAGGCCAACCAAGAGCCCGCCACCCAAGCCACACGTCACTAGAAGCACTGCAGCCACATGGCCAGCTCCCCCGCAGCTCATTCCCGTAGGGTCCACGGATACTTCTCCATCAGCGTCACAGTTCACTAGCCGAAGCACTGCTAGCCCCACGGGCACGTACAGGAACTGCATTATCTGCAGCAGAACGTTCTCCCACGTCACACTGAGCAGCAAAAAGTCGCTCCTGCCCTGCCTGGTCCACGATCGCTTGGCCGTTTGCAGCGCCAGCACGCCGCTCCACGGCACCAGCGCCCACGCCCACGGGCACGTACAGGAACTGCATTATCTGCAGCAGAACGTTCTCCCACGTCACACTGAGCAACAAAAAGTCGCTCCTGCCCTGCCTGGTCCACGATCGCTTGGCCATTTGCAGCGCCAGCGCGCCGCTCCACGGCACCAGCGCCCACACGAGCGCGTAGAGCCAGTAGTTGGGCATCTCCCCCCAGAGCGAGAACGGCTGCGACGTGGAGCCCATGGCGGCGCCCGTGGCTCGGAAGCTGAAGACGTCGAGTGTGAACACGTTGACCCAGCGAGTGGCCTCCAGCCAGCGCGCGGGCCACGGCCAGGGCTGCGACAGCTGCCACATGAGCGCGAAGAGCTGCACGCCGTCGGTCAGCACGAGCGCCTTCTCGAGCCAGAAGCGACTCACCTGGCGGCTCCTGGACGGGACCACGAGCTCACGGCTCCAGCACGCGCCGTCCTTCCCGTCGGTGTCGGCCGCTGCGCCGCCCTCCGCGCCCCGCTGCGGGATCACCACCTGCCGCCCCATTGCGAGAAGATGTTGAAGTTGCGGGAAACGTCTAAGACCATCACTCCTGACTTCAAATCGGACTTAGTCGAGTTCGAAAGCTCTTGACTGTCAACAACCATGGCCCTGCCCAAAGGTGGCGCGGCGTGATGCATGGCCGCTGTGGGTGTACGGAGGGTTGGCTGACTGCGTGTATGTGTGCACTGAATGCATTGCAGGAGCGATCGAGAAGCTGCTGAGGGACGTGGTGGGGGACGACGTGGCCATCTCGAAGGAGACGATCGATTGGGTCAACGAGTGCGCTGGCGGTACAGTCGCTGGCTGGCTCTGGCGGATACGATGCTCGGGAGCTGATTGATACATGATGTGTGCTTGTTGTGTCTGCAGAGTTCCTGCAGGTTGTTGGACAAGAGGCCAATAGAGTGGCGGAGGGCGCTGCGAAGAAGGAGAACTATCGCATCTCGCAGGAGCACGTGACGGCCGCGCTGGAGGTACGGCACAAGGGCTTCAACGTCGAGGCGATCTATGGTGTTCGTACTGATGTTGTCACGCGCTGACTGCAGAACCTCGGGATGCAACGATATGCTGAAGAGATGAAGGAGCTCCTGGGCTCACTGGACGTCGAGAACCAGGTGAGAGCAACGGAAAGGTGCGCTCATTGCAACGCCATTTACTGACGCCGCGGCATTTGCAGAAGAAGAAGGAGCGGATAGCATCGCGCAAGGCGGCGTCAAAGACGGCGTCGCGTGAAGAATTGCTGGCTGAACAGATGGCCCTGTTCAAGCAAGCCTCGTTGAAGGCGACGAAAGAAGGGTGGTAAGCAGCGGCATATGTAGAATAGAACTCTAGCAGGCGGTGCGAAGTTTGTAAAATGTAAGCACCATCGGGTCAGTTCACCTGTAGTTCGTGTTCGACCAGCGAAATTCTATCCACGTCAGCATCAGCATATGCGGCGCGGTCCACACGAATGAATCTACATATCCACGGGTGACTCACCAGCTTGACGGACTCTTCAATGAGCACCACACGCACACGAAACTGCGCTGCGACCGGTATAGTTTTCAGCGCTTGGGCAAGACCGGCAGCGTTCACGCAAACTCGACCACAACACCTCTGTGATCCGATGCATATATTGGGCTCGACGGGTGAAGCATACCAACATCGTCTGGGTAGTCCATGGTATCTTGCGTAGGTTCCTGGCCGATGATCTCGCATTCCTTCACCTTTCCTTCGCCACGATACAGCACGAAGTCAATACGCTTGGACGGGCTGTCACTGGGGAAGGTAAATTTATGTTGCCGATCTGTCGGATCCGTCGATCGAGGCTCAGCTTCCTCATGCACTTCCAGCCACGCGTCTTTCATATCCGTTGTCTGGCCAAGCAGCTCGGCTTCACCACTGAGGAAGCGAATACCGAGAGACTGCGGCTCGGAGTTCAGGTCGCCAAGAAGCACCTGCGTTTTGCCCTTGCCTTGGCGCATGTACTCCCAGATCTCGACCTTGGTCTGCTCCCTGGATCGCTCACTCAGCGACAGGTGCGTCACGTACACATCGATCTTACCCCACTGCGGATAGTCGATGACAGCGTGGAGGCACAGCCGCTGGTGCGAGTCGTTCGGGTCGTTCGGATCGCGACTGAGTAATAAATAATCAGTCGAGACAATGGGATACTTGGAGAAGATCGCAGGGCCCTCTTCAATGCGCTCGTAGGGTACTCTCGAGTTCAAGTAGCTCATAGCTGCCTGATAAACGTATTGATAGCCAGGCAGGCGATCAGCGAGATGCTTCACTTGCGCGTGGTTGCCAGGCTCTCCGAATACGCCGTCATAGCGCACCTCCTGAAAGCCGATGATTCCAGCCTGGGCTTCTTTCACAAACTTGACGAGGTGGTCCAGACGCTTCGTGTACTGCGGCCACCGACGCCCAGAACCATACACGTCCGACGAAGGGTTCGTGTTCCAGACATTGTACGACAAGATACGCGGGCCGGAAGGAGCAGC
>JAIKVH010000542.1:0-13850 GCA_024679275.1 Phytophthora niederhauseri
CGTCGCCCGCCAAGATCCGGTCGCCTGCCAAGCCGCGCGCGTCGCCCGTGAAGGCGCGTTCGCCCGCCAAGCCGCGCTCGTCCCCGCTGAAGGCCCGCTCGCCTGCTAAGCCCCGGTCGTCGCCCGTGAAGGCCCCGCGGCCTCCTGTGGCGCCGATGCCGCTGGTTGACCGGCTGGTTGAAGCTGAGAAGAAGGAGGAGAACAACGAGGAGAAGAAGAAGGAGGAGAGCCGCGAAGAGAAGAAGCAGGAGAGCAGTGAGAAGAAGGAGGCGGGGCCGGAGACGGACGCGCAAGACGACACGCCCGAGGAGTTCCGGGCCAAGGGCGCGGAGGGAAAATTCACCAAGGTGTTCCCTGTGGTGGCCAAGCTGGTGGAGTCCGGCGGGTGGCAGATCGCCCAGGGCCACAACACGCTGTTCTGCGCCATGCCGGGCGTGCAGTTCTTCAACTTCAAGCCCAACATCAACGTGTTCGACTCCAAGATACGCCATGCCGGGCGTGCAGTTCTTCAACTTCAAGCCCAACATCAACGTGTTCGACTCCAAGATTAAGGCGTGCTGGAAGTTCATCCAGATCGCCGGTGAGAAGAAGGAGGACAACGAGGACCAGGAGCTCTGGGACCTGCTCTGGCCCATCGCCCAGAAGGAGTTTGGGTGGTTCACCATGTCGTGCGGCCCGGAGACGTGGTACGTCAAGCCCGACACAAAGTTCGAGAGCTTCCTGCCGAACGAGACGATCTTCCAGACCAAGAAGCGTGCCGTGCTGAAATGTCTTGCGGTCGAGATTGGTGACATCGAGCTGGGCGACTCCGCTGAGGGACACCAGGTTATTGCCTTCGCGCCGCGCACGGTGCAACCTCCTCCGGCTGCTGCCCCAGCTCCGAAGAAGGTTAAGACATCCTTGTTCAAAACTCCGTCGCCTGCGGTGAAGACTGTGAAGCGCACTGCCTCGAATTCAAGCCTGGGCTCGAGATTCGTTACGCCTACTCAGCGTCTGTCGCCCGGTACGACAACCACCACCGTGAAGCGCAAGCTCACGTCGTCTGCGGCAAAGTTGTCAAAGAGCGCATCGTCCAAGAAGGTGAAGGGAGGCAAAGCCGGCGCGAAGAAGCCAGCGACGAAGAGGAAGAAGAAGGTTGTGTCGGACACGGCCTCGGACGTCAGCAAGGCGGACGAATTCAACTTCAATCCGCCCGAGTTCAGATGCTCCTTCGGAATCGTGTACGCGAAGCTGCAGGATGAAGGCTGGTACCACAAGAACGGAACGTTCGAATACGATTACTTCGCGCCCACGTTCACGGAAGCGACCAAGGAGGTTGATGTCAACTACTTCCAGTCCCAGGCGAGTTTCGAGAACTTCCTTAAGGTGAGCGGCACATGGCAGCGCATTGAGGATGAGCTCCGCGAAGAGCACGAGCAAGTGGTGAACGAAGAGCGTGAAAAGGCTCTGGAGCGACACCACCAGCGGCTCGAGCAGCAAGCAGCGAGAAAGAGAAACCTGGCAATGTACGGCGCTCCAGTTCAGGAACAAGCTCCAGCTGCTGCCACGAAGCCCAAGGCGAAGCCAAAGAAGGCCAAGAAGACCACTCCCAAAAGAGCTGCAACTCCTCCTCCTGCTCAAAGCCTGTACCAGGCTGAGGTTGAGGCGGCCAGGGCTGCTCAGGCTGCTGAAGCTGAGGAGAGGATGGCCAGAATGCCCAAGATCAAATTTGGTACAATTTTGAAGAAGCTGATCAGCCGCGGCTGGTATTACCGACCTGGCCGGTTCGAGTACGACTACTTCAAGCCCAGCGCCAACCCGAAGACAGCAGTATCGGGGGAGGACCGCTTCGAAAGCACGTCGGCGTTGGAAATCTACTTGAAGACGACAGGCCTGTGGGAAGAGATTGTCGAGGAGATTGAGCGGGACGAGCTCGACAAGATCGCTGCAACGCACCCTGCTATCGTGAATCACAGTCACTCGGAGCCGCCGTTGAAGCGCACCAAGCTGGAGTCGCCTCCGCCTGAGTCAGCGCAGTCTCCGAAGAGGGCAGTAAACGGCAGTGTCCAGAAGGAGGAGGTGAAGGAGATCACCAACGACATTTGGGCCAACTCGCACGAGTTTGACTTCAACGAGTAAGCTCCCGTGGGATACAACCAACGACATTTGGGCCAACTCGCACGAGTTTGACTTCAACGAGTAAGCTCCCGTGGGATACCGCGTCCGGTCTGTGGGGGCGCACGCGCAGACGACGGAGGGCATGACGATAATCGATCAAGTTGCTAGATTCCAGGGGTGCATTTGAGATTAGTGGGGCGACAGCTCGTTAGCAGGGTAGTAGCAAAAGGCGAGCAAGGCTCGCGTCGTTGTGAATAGCACGCGCAGCAGCGCTGCTGCCCCATGTTGAATGAATATATTACAACACTCCCTTGAGAGACGCGCCGGCACGGCGGTTGATGTTCTGGCGCTCGGCCTCGATGCGGTTGATAGTCTGCTTGAGCTCCGCGATGTCCTCGGCCGTGGCGTCCTTGGTCGGCGTCGCCGTGAGGTTCGACATGTCCGCGTCCGCCATCTACTCCACATACACACACACACGCACATACACAGAGGCCACGAGGGTGACGACTCGTCAGCGAAACACTCTTCCACTGCGTCCGTGCACGCGCGCACGCACCCTCGAGCTCAGGCGGTTGAGCATCTCGACGATCCGGTCCTTGTCCGCTGTCGGTCGCCGCCAATTCAGCACACCACCATCAGTAGGTGAGCTACATACGTATGGACGACGCCACTACGCCGCGCCCTTACCGTAGGCATCCGCGGTGTCGTACGGCCGCTCCTCCGACTGGTTTTCGCTGTCAACAGCCAAGTCAGTGCGTTAATGCCGTAGTTAGTGGGTCTTCTACTCATGGTCCAGCGATGCAAATGACACCATTCCGGAGAGCAGAGAGAGAAGCCACGTACATCTTGTCGAAGACCGAGTCCATGAGCTTCTTGAGCTTGTGGATGTCGTCCTGCATCTGCATGATCTGCTCCATGGTGGCGCTGCAATGCGATAGTGCTCGAGTTCTGCCAAAGTTCATATGTGGGCCACACCAATTATTTTTCCTATCGTACACAAAGCCACTTCAGGCCAAGCAGCAGGCAGCCAGGCAGTAGGCCATCTCCCTTGGGCGCGTGGTCGGCCATGTCTTCCCCGGAGGCCCAGTCGGGCAGCAGCAGCAGCAGCAGCGAGGACGAGTTCGACCTGGGCGGGTCCTCGCTCAAGTCGGAGGGCGACGCCGCGAAGAGCAGCAGCAGCAGCAAGCCGGCGGACCCGGACAAGCTCTTCAGCGACGACAGCGACGACGATGACAACACAGAGGGCGATGACAAGAAGGGGGCGACGTCCCCCAAGAAGGAGAGCCCCAGCAAGAAGGACAAGGAGATGGAGGACCTCTTCGGCTCGGACTATGACTCGGAGGAGGAGGAGTTCAAGGCCTCGTACGTTGGCGGCACCAAGACTATAATCGGACTATGACTCGGAGGAGGAGGAGTTCAAGGCCTCGTACGTTGGCGGCACCAAGACTATATAGTTAACCTCTGCGCAAATTGTCATTAACGACGTGTATTATTACTATCTAGAGGTGTCAAGGAGTCCCCCGCGCGCGACGGCGGACGCAACAACGAGGACCTCTTCGGCGACGACGCAGGGGACCGCAGCGCCGCGGGAGGCGCCGACGGGGACAACGGCTACTCGGACAACATGTGGCTGCCCAAGACCCCGCGGGCCCCCAAGACGGCCAAGTACTTCATCAGCAAGATGCCCAACATCCTGCGCCTGGTGCCGGAGCCCTACACCAAGGAGGCCATCAGGGCTGAGATGGAGAACCCGTCGGACGAGACGCTGTACCGCAACTACGTGCGCTGGCGCTACAAGCGCGACAACGCCACGGGCCGAGTGCTGCTGGACGACAAGACCAAGCTGCCGCTGCGGGAATCCAACGCCAAGCTGGTGCAGTGGGAGGACGGCACGTTCTCCATGTTCGTGGGAAAGGAGGCGCTGACGCTGTCGCGTCAGAAGCTGGCCAACTCGTTCCTGTTCGTGAACGAGATGGCCAGCGACAGCCCGCACTTCCAGGACAATGACGACGTGGTGCCCGGCCAGGAGAGCGTGCTGGAGGCCCACGCGCGGCTCAAGGAGAAGTTCACGATCCGCCCCATGACGACGGCCAGCAAGTCGCACAAGAGCCTGACCATGTCCATGCGCGCCAAGCACAACAAGAGTGTGCAGAAGCTCAAGGAGTACATTTCCGAGCTGGACGGCGAGCGCGAGCAGGAGCAGCGAGTGAAGATCACGGACGAGAAGCTGCGGCTGCAGAACCGCAAGAAGGCGCGCCAGGGCTACGAGTACGACCGCGAGCGCTCGTCGCGTATGGACGCGCAGTTCCTCGAGGAGGGCTACGACGCTATGGACTACGACGATGACGAACACGTGGGCGCGATCAAGGAGCAGTTCGGCAAGCGCAAGAGCTCGGCAGCACACCGGAAGTCTGGCGCCCGCCGCCCCGTGCCTGGCGGCGGCTTTGACGAGTACCGTAGCAGCCAGCGCCAGCGTGAACTGGAGCGTGAGCGTGAAGCAGAGAGATCAGAGAGCGACAACGACGCTGGCGTTGATGAGGGCGAGGATGAAGAAGAAGAGGAGGAGGTGGTCATCCGCAGCAAGCGCAAGAGTTCGGCAGCACACCGGAAGTCTGGCGCCCGCCGCCCCGTGCCTGGCGGCGGCTTTGACGAATACCGTAGCAGCCAGCGCCAGCGTGAACTGGAGCGTGAGCGTGAAGCAGAGAGATCAGAGAGTGACAACGACGCTGGCGTTGATGAGGGCGAGGATGAAGAAGAAGAGGAGGAGGTGGTCATCCGCAGACAACGACGCTGGCGTTGATGAGGGCGAGGATGAAGAAGAAGAGGAGGAGGTGGTCATCCGCAGCCACAAGAAGCGCCGCACGGTGGATGAAGAGGACTCGGACTAAGGTTACGGTAACCGCAGAAGATAGGCAAGTCCAGACAAACTCGTTATCCTCAAATCTAGTTTTCTCTTAGCTCATGTGCACATACATGTATCTACCGACTCTCCTTGTTGAACGTCTACTAACTGTGTGGTCAGCCTCTGCGTAGGTGGTTTTGCTGCTGAAGATACTGAACAACTTCAGCACTGCCGCTCCCGTACGCCACCGATAGCAAGGTTGCGCCTGACGCGTAGTCGTGCCATTGAATGTCCGCGCCACGCTCCACTAGCAGACGAACTACCTCCAGGTGACGATGCCCCACGGCGATGACCAAGGCGGAGAAGCCGCCCAAGTTGTGGATATCAATCTGCGCTCCTGCATCCAGCAGCATCCGCACGATGTCGGCCCGACCTTCGTGGGCAGCGCACATCAGTGCAGTCCAGCCTTCGTCATCGACAGCGTCGACACTTGCCCCAGCAGCGAGGAGTGCGCGCACTATGCGGTCGTAGCCATTTTCAGCTGCAACAATCAGCGCTGTAGCTTCGTTGTAGACTCGAGCCTCAATGTTCGCGTCTCGACCCAGTAGCAGCTGGACGATCTCGAGGTTGTCGTTGAAAACGGCAGCAAGGAGTGGCGTCCAGCCGGCATTGTCAGGCAAGTCGGTCGAAGCGCCGCAGTCTAGGAGAAGCTTCGCCACCTCCAAGTGAGTGTCGAGCGCAGCAATCCTCAGAGCTGTGCCCCCGTTGTGGTCCTGCCTGTCGATGGACGCGCCATAGTCGAATAACAGCTGAACAACTTCAACATGGCCACCTTGTGCGGCTCGGATAAGCGGGGTCCAGCCTTCGTCGTCATCTTGACCAACCGCTGCTCCCCCATTCAGCAGAGCTCGAACAACCTCCAAGTGGCCAGCTCTGGAGGCGATTTCTAGCGCAGTGGCTCCGTCGGATCGTTGTTTGTCGATGTCCACCCTCCTGTCGAGCAGCAGCTCCACGACATTAAGGTGTCCTTCTTGAGCGGCGATCATCAATGGGGTACTCCCGATCGCGTCTCCAAGTTCGACACTGGCCCCAGCATTCAGCAGCACCCTCACAACTTCTTCTTGCCCGTGCTCGGCAGCAATCCACAATGCTGTCGCCTTGTTGGGGCCCTGTCTGTTGATCGCTGCTTCCCGTTGTTGCTGGAGCTGGATGTATGCTTCCAGGTCTCCGCCATGTGCGTTTCCACTGGGACGTGAGAATGGATTCGTCGGCTGTCGATGGATGTTCACGAGCTCGTCCAGCATGACCTGGATAACCTCGACACGACCTTTTTGCGCTGCCCTCATGAGCGGAGTCCAAGCGATTGCGTTCCCCACATCCACGTCAGCTCCAGCAGCCAGAAGTGCTCGCATCACGTCCAGATGCCCTTTGTCACAGGCCAAGGTCAGAGCCGTGTCTCCGTTGATGCACGCTCGGTTGACGTTGGCCCTCCAATCTATCAGCAGTTGAGCAAGCTCAGCGTCGTCCTCTCTAGCTGCGACCATGAGCGGGGTGAAGCCTTCGTCGTCGGCCAAGTCTACCGACGCATCACTATACAGGAGGTCTCGCACTACAGCCATCTCGCCATTCTCGCAGGCCAAACGCAGCGCCGTAGCACCCGTACAGCTCCGGAAGTTGACACTCGCCTTCCTGTTCAGCAGTAAAGACACAATGTCCGGCCGCCCTTCCTGCGCCGCGATCATCAGCGGCGTTTGCCCCGCAATGTCGGACAGATTGACGGCCGCTCCTCCGCCCAGCAGGGCGCGCACAATCGCATAGTGGCCATGGAGAACTGCAAGCTTCAAAGCCGACGTCCCATCCTGGCACCTCCAGTTGACCGGTATGTTCCTCTCCAGCAACCGTTTGGTCATTTCGGTGAGCCCCGCTTGCGCGGAGATCAGCAGAGGACTCACCCCTTTGGCCTCCGCCAGCTCCATGAGGGCTTCGACATCCGCGTAGTCGTCATAGTCGTCCAGCAACTGATTGTCGACATCACTCTCGTCTTGCACGGACGCTTCAGCCAGCTCGGGCTGGTTCTCCGGCTCGCCATTCACGCACTCGTCTTCATCGTGAACGTGCTTCACCTTGCCAGAGACGGAAGTCCCGCGTGGCAGCGCTGCGTTGTCGATCTTCGCCATGCAGCTGAGCGTTTGCGCCTTCAACGAGAGCAAGCAGCGTCGAGCCAATACGTCGTCGCTTGAGGGGCTGGAGGAGAGTCGCGATCTGCACGCCCCCGGCAGGAAGGCGCGACTGGAAAACGCCTGAAGCCAGCGCGTTACGTAGTGCCGCTTCAAAGCATCGCCGCGTTGTCACCTCCAGTGCGTCCAGTGAGAGAGCTATCTCATCCGTCCATGGTCGATGCTGGTCACATTGTTTTTCATTCATTAGGCCCTCGAGCCGCAGCTTACCTAGCTTTATTTGCTTTCTATCGTTGTCGAACACCCGACCGATCGTCTGTCTGCCCTCTCACTTTTGCATGAGGAACAGGCAGCTGTCCATGGCACCTCGGAACGCGTCGCCCACCGCGGCGTGCAGCTCTTCGGGTGCTACATCGTCGCTGCTGGGCGTAGCGTCACGCCACTTGGAGCGCGTTCGCAGGCCCTTGAGATACCGCAGCAGACTCAGATCGCCTTGCGGGAGCGCCAGCAGCAGCGTGCCCTTAGGCAGCACCTCATCGCGAACTTGCTGCAGGAACGCGTCCACCTTTTCACAGTACGCCTGCTGCTCGGCCATCCACTGCTCGTGCTTACTGCAGGAACGCGTCCACCTTTTCACAGTACGCCTGCTGCTCGGCCATCCACTGCTCGTGCTTGCCGACAAAATCGTTGCACAGCGCTGCACTCGCAGTCGGGGGCTCAATCTCCACCCAGCAGAGGTCTGGCTGGTGAGAGGCTTCGCTCGGCTGATCACCCAGCGCACTCTTCAGGCTGGTCTTCAGAGCCTCCCATGACAAGCAGTCTTCCACCTTCAAGATCGCGCCGCCCGGAGACAACGAAGTGCTTTCCTCGGCTTTAGCCTTCACTGCTTGGGCATGACGGAAGGGGCTCTGCGATTGTGCCTTCAGGTCGCCACTGGCGTACAGATCCCATGGCTTCCGCTCTGCCGTAGCTTCTATGTCGTGTTCGGATTTACCGGAGCTCTGGAGACGCAACATGGTCATCTTTTTCTCCAAGGCGAAGGCTTTGTCCACGATTGAATCAAAAGCGCCACTCGAAGAGACTGACTCGGGAATGCCGAACCAAGGTCCTTCACGAACTTTCAGTAGCAGCAGCTCCAACGACGCAATGGCATCCTCGGCCGAGTCGTGGCCATCCTGGACCTGCGTCTGGATGTCCTTCTTCAGATACGTCTTCGTCAGGTACTTCAAAGAAGTGCGGAATGGGAACCCGCGCTGATGGGGGTACAAAATGGACGTGTCGGCGATCGTAGGGTGCACCAGGCGCAGGGCACGCAGGTCACTTGTCAAGGAGTGACCCACGAGGATCGTGTCCTCGAAGAGGAATCGAGTCACCAGATCCCGCTGCACGTCAGCCAGAATGTACTTTGTGTCCCGCAACGTCTCCTCGGAGATACCACTGAACTCTGTGTGGTAGTTGATGATAGTGCTCTGCGGTTTCACTAGCTGGTCGTACACGACGGCGCCCTCGATGTCGACGACCGTCACTCGCGTGAGCTCCATGCCGATGTCCGTCTCACACATCTCACAGTCCAAAGCGTAGATAAACTCGCCACTCGGGGAAGCGTTAGCCAAAGTCTCATCTGTCTCCATAGCCGCTCCTTCTTCGTCGTCGTCATCTTCGCCATCAGAAGCTGGAGCAGCACCTGTAGCAGCAAGCTGAGGTCGCGGCTTGGTCGCTACGTACCGGTCCCGCGTATTCCCTTCAGTTGACTCCAACAGCTTGCGTTGTTCTTCCTCAACATCCGTCGGATAGCCGTGCTGCTTCATCTCTTCGAGTGAGAGCGTGTAATACTTGAACGCCTCCGGTTTCAAGGCCTCTTCCTCCTTCTTAATGCCATTGCTGTTCATCTCTTTGGGCAGCGATTCTTGCTTCGACGAGCCGTTCACATGTGTCTTGTCCTGCAGAATAAGCGCTCCATCGGCCGATCGGGGCACGTCAACTGCGATCGCCTTCGCGAGCGATAGCCAGATGGAGCGTGGCTTATCGTCGACGCGCCGCTTCTTGGCCAAATGCTCGGGCACTTTGTGGGCGTAAGTCTCATCCGTGACAGGGTCCGTCCTGAACTCGTGCATGCTGCCGTCTTGACTCACGAGCACGTCTAGCGTGTACATATCGTCTTCCTCGTCCTCCATCACCGTATCCTGGTCCGTCGGTGTCTCTTCCGGCCCAGCCGCAGCCGCCTTCGTCGTGCGCTGCCTCCACTTCAGGTGCAGCAGGTCTCCGTCCAGCTCCCACGTCCCTCCAAGCGGCTGACTCTTGCGTGTAAACCTCCCTGTCGGCAGGAACACCAGCTCGTCCGTAAACCCAGCCGAGTGCTTCATCAGGAACGTCAGCTCGTGGGCGTAGAACAGCTCGTCCGTCGACAGCTCGTGCGTGTCCACCGTGGGCCTCGGGAACTTGTACAGGAGCTCCGGCAGCGGCGCCTCGGACCTTCGGATCTGGTTCAGCTCCTGCTTGGTCAGCATCACGGGCACGCTCGAGCACGCGTCGAAGAAGCTCAGCTTGGCTCGGTACTTCTGCAGCACCGACGGGTGCATCTTGGCCAGCAGCACCACGCAGACCTTGGAGGGCAGCTCCGCCCCGGGCATCAGGGACGGCAGCAGGTAGGGGCTCACGCGGCCCTTCTCCTTCCTACTGCCCCCGCGCAGGACGTTGAGCACGAGCTTCTGCACCTCCTCCACGTCCAGGCGCTGCCTGCTCCTGGCCGCCGCCATCCACGCGCCAAAGTCCAGCAGCACGCGGCTGTGCGGCTGCTGCCTCGGGTACTTGACGATCAGATCCTCCGAGTACACGCGGTCGTCCTGGTGCTCTCTGCTCCTGGCCGCCGCCATCCACGCGCCAAAGTCCAGCAGCACGCGGCTGCGCGGCTGCTGCCTCGGGTACTTGACGATCAGATCCTCCGAGTACACGCGGTCGTCCTGGTGCTCGTGGGGTCGGCGGTCGCTGTAGCCATTGTTGTTGCTGCCGTTGTTGTTACTGTTGTTGATGTTGCTGTAGCGCGCTGGCTGGCGGTGGGTCAGCGGCGGGCGGTTGTCGTATACTGAGGCTGAGCTTGGCGCCCTGGCGTCTTGCAGCGTTGAGTGCAGCCGCTTGCGCGGGTTGGAGCTCCCTGGCGTGGGCAGTAGAGCCTCGTTTGCAGGCGGTAGAGCGGGCTGCGAGGTGGTTGGGGCGTCGGTAGAAGCGCCGGACGCAGGTGCGGCAGACTGGGTAGAAGGAGAGACCTGCTCGACCTCCTCGCCCTCCTCCAGGATCTCGCCGTCTTCGTAGTCTTCGTCCGCCATCATTCGTTCGTTGGTGATGGGAAGTACTTAAGTACTGGGTACCGTGACTGGGGTACAGTGGGGGTACGGTTTGGTTATGCTTTGTAGCCATCATGGAAAAGATTGCACCACGTTGAAGTGGTTGCAGTCTTGCTGTGCATGTACCCACCTTCACCCACTCGAGCTATCGGCAAAACGTGGTCGACTACATGTGGATTGCATCGCGTTGGTCCTGCGTTCGAATGGTTCCATCTTGCTGCAACGCGAAAGGCGGCATAAGACGGCGTGGATGAAGGTCCCAGCTGTCCGCGGCGCGTCAAATATGGACGCGTTGAACCCATGACACACACGCAACCGCACACTACTCGCCTGCACGTGACCAGAACAGTGGAAAAGGTTGTGCCGCCGTGTCTCTATGCTTGACCTCTACCGTCTCACCTTCGACTATCGTGCAGCGCTACGCTCGACAAACTCACTCCCCAACCTTCTTCTTGCCCCGCAAGAAGCCTCAATTCCAGTCGCCCGACTCCTTCAAGACCATGGGCCAAGTCTGCTCTGGTGCCGGCGTGAGCAAGCACGTGAGCGTGCCACGCGACCCGGCGGACAAGGAGCTGGACCCGATCGAGCTGCGCCAGACCAAGATCCCGGACTTCGACGCGCTCTTCGAGTCGGCGGCCGCACCGCTCAACGAGCTCGTGGAGATCCACAACAGCATCGCAGAGAGCGAAGAGAACCTCAAGGCAGCGGCTGCAGCGCTGCAGGGCGAGACCCAAGTGCGGCTCACGGTCGACCACGCTGGTCGGGTGGCGCTGGTGCTGTGGAAGTTCGACGACAAGGACCAGATGCAAGTGCCCACGGCGGAGGAGCGCGACGAGAAGCTCAGCGCCAGTACCGAGCTGCGCGAGGCCTTTGACACCACCGAACATGCTGTCACCGACTTGAACTCGGCGCTAGAGAAGCCTCCGACGAGTGAATCGATGTGCGAGTTCGCGGAGAAGCGTGGTCGGCTGCTCGTGACCAAGCGCGGTCAGCTCGATGTGCTGGTTCGTGACGTGAACGTCGCGGTCTTCACTCTACGCAAACTCCTTATGATCCAGGCGCACGTGACGAGCTTGAGTGAGGCAACCAAGGTTCTCCTGACGGAGCTGTCCAAGGTCGAGGACATGAAGTCGCTGAGTATCGCGACCGACGAGAGCGGAGCCATCAAGATCATGAACGGTGACGACGAGCTGGATCTGCGCAAGATCAGCAACCTGCGGGCGCCTGTGGCTCAACTCCGCGATGCTATGGTTGAGCTGGTGGACAATGTTAATGTGCAGACTGCAGTGACCTCCGTGCCCGAGCTGGCCGAGTCTTCTACTGCGTTCGTCGAGGAGGCCAAGGCACTCCCAGCAAAGGTCCCGGACGCTGTATCCAAGTCGGGTCTGAGCATCACGGAGATGCCGAAGGCTGCGGCGGCCACGACCAGCAATGTCAAGGCGCTTAGCAACGGGCCGAAGATCGCTCGGGCCACCACCGTCATGATTCAGTATGCCGGTCGTGAGCTTGTGCAGGCTGCCGCAATCCCGCGGGGCGGCTAAGGCGGAAGTGCAGGACTGTGTGGGTGTGTGGGTAGAACGTGGAGGTGCTAGAGCAGGAGGAACAGAAGTGCAGTAAAAACAATTGAAATGTATGGTTTGTCTATCATAAGACCGGAAGTAGTTTTACTTGCAGGTGTGTTATACCCGCTCGAGTAGCTCTCGTTCGGCTTGATGGCTCTCAGATTTCGATAGAGGCTGAAATAATTCGTGCTCGAGCAATACCCGTGTCGATACCCGAGGTATGGGCGTGGATGTAGATCCGGCTCCAGCAGCACAAACGCTGACCAGGGTCTGCACAATGATCAATGTCAGTGTAAACACCTATACGACCTGCATCAAGCCTGAATAACTTGCCTGAATTTTGCTCTCGCGTAGGCGGAAGTTTTCTGGGCAAACGACCACCGACAAGGAAAAATCACCAGCTTCAGAACGACCCAGAGGCTCAAAGAAGATGGTGCTCTCGCCTTCCGCCTTAGCCTGAAAATGGAACTCCATCTGAGGGCAGTTTGCCAGTTAGTGGAATGAACCAACTTCTATAGGTAACGCTATCAGATACTTACGGGCGAGTAGCGGCGATTGACACACACCAGCACATTTTTACTCGAGACTCGACAGCTCCACATTTCATCGAAAACGTTGTCTCCAGCCAGCATAATGGCAAACGTGTCGCTGGACGAGACACAAATTGCGTTCGCTTGTGATAGCCACTGTTGGGACTTGCAGTTGATGCGATACTTGAACACAAAGTTGCTGTCTCGACATCCAAGGTACTGACTGCGGAACTCATTCAAGTTCCGAGGCAGAGTGATAGAAAACAGCATCGAAAAAAGGATTACTGCCAAGTCTTGGAGAAGTGTCTCCTCTCTTTTCTCCATCGCCTTTGAGAGAGTGTTCCTAGACGATAAGGCAAGCATAAATAAATAGTTTACTTGTGGACACGAAACAAATTGCGACTTACCTTTGGAACGGATCGATGTAGTCTCCAAAGTCAAGCTTTCCAAGAAAGAGACGACGTCCAGAGTGCGAAACCATGACGTTTTCCGGGAGGATACGCTGGTTTCACAATGCGGTACAATGTTAGAGCAGCGATACAGCTTGTACTATGTAAGTCACGAACCGTACCGCGTTAAGCTGGTACGTTGACTGCTCCAGGAAGTCGATCATTGCGAGAAGAAGCTCTCGGGCGTATAGCTTGAAGAGCGAAGAGCGTTCAACGAAAGTCGATCATTGCGAGAAGAAGCTCTCGGGCGTATAGCTTGAAGAGCGAAGAGCGTTCAACGAGGTTTCCGTCGTCTGAGAGCATTTCGGGTAAACTTCGCGCCTGAGTATGGCAAAGACAGCAATAATGAGTTCATTTTTGCCGATAGATTAGCAGACATTACACTTACCTGAACAAACTCGAAGTAGTGCCGGGTCGTGACGTCTTCCATGAGCAAAGCTTCCTTCTTCGTCCCAGCGACATCTTCGCTGCCGAGGTACTGCTGCACGTACGGACTCAGTGATAGTTGCCGATAAGCTGCCACAAAGTTATCAAGCCATTCAATAGCTTCTTCGCTTGCGCTCTGCCGTCGAATCATCACTGCAATCGCTAGTTCGGGCTCTTTGCTGTCATCTCGAGACTCAAGCGTAGCCATCCCGACTTGCACCTCATGAAACCCCAGAAGGACTGGGTAGAAGGTTTCCTTCAGAACGCGGTTGGTGCTTTCATCACATTGGTGCAGTCGCAATTGGTACCGTGCCCTCTGTCGGTCTTCCACGCGCAGATTGCGCGCGTTCGCGTGTTGGAACTTCCAGGGGCATGCGGGCTTATACTCACTGCGAGGTCCGTCAGAACCAGAGAACTCTGCCTGTA
>JAIKVH010000543.1:0-13850 GCA_024679275.1 Phytophthora niederhauseri
CTTCCAGCGCCAGTGGATCGACCCGGACACGGACCCCAAGTTCTACAACGTGTCGGTGCCCAAGGGGGCGTTCAACTTCGGCGGCCGACTCAACGATACGAACGAGTACACGCTCATCTTCTCGGACGAGTTCAACAGCTCCAAGCGCACGTTCGAGGCGGGCTTCGACTCCAAGTGGACGGCCGTCAACATCCGCGACACGACCAACATGGGCCAGCACTACTTTCTGCCCCAGGCCGTGCAGATCGACAAGGGCAACCTCATCATCACCACCTCCAAGCCCAAGGAGCGCTACCGCGGCGCCAAGTACGTCAGCGGCAGCGTGCAGACCTGGAACAAGTTCTGCTACACTGGCGGCTTCGTCGAGGTCAAGGCCATCCTGCCCGGCAAGTGGGGCATCCCCGGCACGTGGCCGGCTATCTGGCTCATGGGCAACTTGGGTCGCGCGCCGTTCGGCGGCTCCCTGGACGACACCTGGCCCTGGAGCTTCGACGTGTGCGCCCCCTACGTGGAGAAGGGCGAGAAGGTCAAGCAGAAGATCAATGCCTGTGGCAACCTCACCGACAAGCACGACAGGGACTCGTACCCGGAGAGATACGGCTTGAACCCCTTCCAGGGCCGCGGTGCCTCCGAAATCGACGTGATTGAAGCTCAGATTCGCGCCCGCGATGAGCCGGCGTACATTTCCACTTCGCTCCAGATCCGCCCCAGTGTCTACGACGATATGCGCCCCTCCCCTGACACGCTGCCTGGACCGGGCCAGTGGTACCAAGGTCTCAAGTATGGCGAGTTCACCAAAATCAACAGCGCCTACTACGGTGACTTGGGTCTGGACTCCATCTCTGCCCTGACGCAGCTCGAGTCGAACGCGTTCAAGTCGTACCACTTGTACCGTCTTGACTGGTCGCCCGGTCCGGAGGGATACATTCGTTGGTGGCTGGACAACAACTTCTTGTTTGAGATCCCCGGCGAGGCGTTGAACAGGTGGATGGGCGGTGTGCCGCCGCGTCAGATCCCGGTGGAGCCCAGTTATCTCATTCTGAGTACGGCCGTCTCGGAGAAGTTCTCGCCGCCGTGTGAAGGTCAGATCTGTAACTCGCTGTGGCCTTCGAACTTCACGATCGACTATGTGCGCGTCTACCAGGGCAACCCGAACCGGTACACGTCGGTGGGGTGCAACCCTCAGGCCTACCCGACAACCGAGTGGATCTACGCTCACCCCGTCGACTATGGCCTCCCGTGGTACGTCTTGCTGCGCGTTGACATCGGCCTCCTCCAGCTGTTCGCGGTGATCAATGCCCTGGTGGGCCTCTTCATTGCTTTCCGTGGCACGTCGCACCCGAAGATGGCGTCCATTTACGCAAGCTCGTTGTGGCTCACAGCTTCATTTTATGGAGCCCTGAGTGCTGCCGCCCCTGACGATCTCGCTTGGATCCAGACCGCGCTTGCTTGCCTTTGTGGCTTGGTTCTGGGCGGTGTCTGCTGCTTGGTGTACCCAGTTTCGCTTGGCGCGATGCTTGGTTTGTATGGCGGTGTGATGGTCAGCCAATTCGTGCCCTTGCTCTCTACGCGCGTGATCACTGCCGTTCTTGTGGGTGTGGGTATCACGCTGGGAGCTGCACCGCAAGTCGACACCAAGCACGTCGTGATCTTGTCGACTTCGTTGCTCGGCAGTTTGGCGTTCTTGTTGTCGGTGTCGCTTTGGGTGAGCGAGGGCGATATTGCTGCGAACGCGTGGGATCTGGCAGGCTTCGTCTTTAACGGCAACAGCGACGACCACGTCGGCTTCTGCTCGGAGCACTGTTTGGCAATGTACGTGCTGCTTCTCGTGCTGAGTGCGACTACCACCGCTTTCGGATACTACCGCATGCGTGGAGTGACGCTGCGCAACAACACGATCAGTGCTCGCAAGGCTAAATTCCCGCCGGTTTCAGCTAGCTCCGACGCTCGGTCTTGGAGACCTGATGATGATGATGTGTCGGCGTCGGAGAAGAACATGGTGAACTTCTTTTCCCCGACGAAGCTGCCGCACAACATGCAACAGTTCAGCACTATCTTCCGCATCGCTGTGAACGTGCAGCGCTGCTTTGGTTTCCAGCTGGATAACTTCCGCAACCAGACGGAGCACATCGTGGTGCTCCTTACGAACAACACGCGTAAGGGTGGAAACCCGTACCGAAAGCTTCACGAATTGGTGTTCTCCAACTACAACAAGTGGTGCTCGAAGCTGAAGATCCAGCCGCTGAATTGGAGTGAGCAGCGGGCCCCTCAAGGTGGCCTTACCAGCGTGGACGAGATCTCAGTGGACTTGTGTCTCTTCTTCTTTATCTGGGGCGAGGCTAGTAACCTTCGTCACTCTCCGGAGTTCCTGTGTTTCTTGTTCCACAAGATGAAGGAGGAGTTCCCGTCGATCCGTCACTCTGAACGCGAAGCTGGACACTTCCTCGACACGGTGGTGACGCCTGTGTATGGTTTGCTGAGAGCTGAAATGACGTCCAAGCATGACCACGAGGATCGCCACAACTACGACGACTTCAACGAGTACTTCTGGTCGAAGGCATGCCTGAAATTTGACTACAAGCACGAGGAGGTTCTCGACACCACGTCACCGAGCCCTGCTTTGATCTATCAGCAGAAGAAGAAGCAACGCGAGGGACTGGGTGGCTTGAGCAGCCGTGGTGGTCTCAATGGCGGCGCCAAGAGCAACAACTTCTTCAACAAGCGTAAGAGCATTGCGGAGGGATTCACCGAGTCTGCTAAATCGTTCGTTGAGAAACGGACGTGGCTCCTCCCGCTGCGCGCCTTCAACCGTATCTTCAACTTCCACGTGATCTCGTTCCACTTCTTGGCGGTTCTGGCGTTCGCCAACGAGCAAGAGATGAATTTCCAGGACTCGTGCAAGATCATCTCGAGCACGCTGATCACACCCTTCTTGCTGGACATTCTGCGCGATGGTCTCGATATCTTCGCAGTGTACCATGTGCACCAGAAGTCGTTCTCGACGGCGCGTAACGTCATGCGTGTGCTCCTACACCTGGTGCTTGTGGTGGTATCGACGATGCTGTATTGGTACGCCTGGGCGTATGGCGGTTTGTGGTGGCAGTCGTACTACACGATTGTCGTGCTTTTCCATGTGCCAGGCCTGATCAACTGCGTCATGCAGGTGATGCCTGGTCTCACGAACTGGACGCGGCGTACGAAATTTGCTCCGGTTGCCTTCATTCGTGACATCATGAGCCCGATGAACCGTCTGTACGTGGGCGACAACGTGTTGGACCCTGAGTCTATGAGTCTCGGCTACCAGTTCTTCTGGGCTTCGCAGCTGGCTTGGAAGCTGTACTTCAGCTACAAGTTTGAGATTTATCCGCTCGTGGTGCCCACGTTCTTGTTGTTCGCTGATCACGTGGAGAACAACGTAAGCATGATCACGACGGTGTTCCTCATCTTTTTGAACTGGATGCCGTTCTTCTTGGTCTTCTGCGTGGATATCACCATTTGGAACTCGATCTGGATGGCCTTCACGGGCACCTTTGTTGGCTTTTCATCGCACATCGGTGAGATCCGCAACTTCAGCCGAGTTCGCACAGCATTCAGCCGCGCTGTGGATGCGTTTAACGCCAAGGTGATCGCCCGAAACTCGAAGACCGGCCTTCAGATCTCAGAGAGCACTGGCATGTCGTATGGATCGACTTCTCTCGGACACGAGGTGCTGGATCGTGTCGCCGGTGGCGCGGATCCGACGTCGCGAATCCTTTCCCAACGGCGCACCTCTGTGCATGATGACGAGACTCCACTGCTGTCTTTCTCGCGCCGTAAACAGACACCTATGGAGCGACAAGCTGCGCGTCGGCGCAAATGGTTCTCCTTCTCTGTGGCGTGGGATACAATCATCGACAGCATGCGCGCAGATGATTTGATCTCGAACAAGGAGAAGGCACTGCTCCAGTTCCACCGCCTTGATGGCTACCAGCGCGAGATCTATCTGCCGCAGTTCCAGTTGGCTGGTTGCTTCGAGAACTTTACGTCAACAATTCTGGACATCTACTCGTCCAATGATGGTAAGGTGTCGGAGCGTGTTCTGCAGGACAAGTTGCTGGAAATTCTCAGCGAAAGCCCGATGGTGGAAGAATCCGTGGAAGAGATCTGGGAGCTGGCGAACTGGGTGCTCGTTAATGTGCTTGGCCCGTGCCACACGAACGATGTGAAGTACATTACCAGTGTGCTGAACTCGTGGGCTGCACGAGGTGTGTTCCGTGCGCTTAACCTGCAAAAGATTGCCCCTTGCGGTCGCGCTTTGGCTGGCCTGGTGTCGCTCCTGAAGTCCAACGCCCGTGCCTGGAAGAACAATGCCAAGGTTATCCCTGTGCGCAAGGATCCGTCCGATTACGCGTCGTACGAGTTCCCTCAGCAGTCAAGCTCATACCGCCCCGCATCGACTGGTCTTACGAAGTCTGCTAGTACGACGGGTCTGTCGTCCCTTGGGTTGGAGCCTCCTCGTCGCAGCCGTGGTTCTGGTGTTGCGCGTATTGCGCGTATGCAGCAGCAGACGCACAAGCCCTCTGTCAACAACGGCAAGTCCACGCACTCCATCCCAAGCGCGCACATCATGCAGATTCGCGAGCGTGTGCGTACATTCCTGAACTTAGGAAAGGAGATTCTGGCTCATGTTCACGAGCAAGACCCGGTGTACGCTGAAAGCAAGGGAATTTCGGACCGCTTGACCTGGATTCTTACCCAAGAGCGTGGTTTCATGTGGGACGACAACTACACAGGAGAGCAGATTACGCTGACCGCTTTCGAGAGCCACACAGACGTGGTGCTGTCACACCTGCACGGACTTCTGACCTTGCAGAAGATCGATGCTGAGCCCCAGTCGTATGACGCGCGCCGTCGGTTGCTGTTCTTCGTGAACTCGATGTTTATGGACATGCCGCTGGCACCTTTGCTCGAGGAGATGAAGTCGTGGAGTGTCATGACTCCGTTCTATGCGGAAGATGTCCTGTACTCGAGGAAGGACCTGGAGAGCAAGCAGGATGGTTTGGATGTTCACACGTTGCTGTTCCTGCAGACTCTGTACAAGCGGGACTGGGAGAACTTCCTCGAGCGAGTGAAGCCCAAGAAGAATATTTGGAAGGACCCAGAGTCTGCGATCGAGCTGCGTATGTGGGCTTCCCTCCGTGGTCAGACGCTGTCGCGAACGGTGCAGGGTATGATGTACGGTGAAGCTGCCATTCGTCTGCTTGCTGAGATCGAACAAGTCCCGCAACAGAAGCTGGAGGAGCTCATCAACACCAAGTTCACGTACGTCGTCGCGTGCCAGATTTATGGCCGCCAGAAGAAGAACAATGACCCGAAGGCCAGCGACATCGAGTTTTTGCTGCACCGATTCCCGAACCTTCGCGTGGCTTACATCGATGAGGTGCGCGTGAACTACCAGAAGGAGCAGTCCTACTTTTCTGTGCTCATCAAGGGTGGAGAAGAGCTTGGATCGGTGCATGAGATCTACCGTGTGCGCCTGCCCGGCAACCCTATCTTGGGCGAGGGTAAGCCTGAAAACCAGAACTCAGCCATTGTGTTCACCCGCGGCGAAAACCTGCAGACTATCGACATGAACCAGGACGGATATTTGGAGGAAGGGCTCAAGATGCGCAACCTGCTCGAAGAATTTGACAAGGGTACGGCTGACCGCCCGTACACGATCGTTGGTATCCCGGAGCATATTTTCACGGGTAGTGTGAGTTCGCTGGCCAACTACATGGCGCTGCAGGAGACGTCTTTCGTAACACTGAGCCAGCGTACGCTCGCTCGGCCCCTTCGTATGCGTCTGCACTACGGCCACCCCGATGTGTTCAACAAGCTCTTCTTTATCACTCGCGGCGGCATCAGCAAAGCCAGCAAGGGCATCAACCTGAGTGAAGACATTTTCGCTGGATACAACAACTGCATGCGCGGAGGATCTGTGGCTTTCCCGGAGTACACGAAGTGCGGCAAGGGACGTGATGTCGGCATGCAGCAGATCTACAAGTTCGAAGCCAAGCTGGCGCAGGGTGCCGCGGAACAATCGCTGTCGCGTGACGTGTATCGTATCAGCCAGCGCCTGGACTTCTTCAAGCTGCTCTCGTTCTACTACAACCACGTGGGTTTCTACTTGTCAACGTCGATCATTATCTGGACGGTGTACATTCTTCTTTACTGCAACCTGCTGCGCTCGTTGCTCTCTTTGGAGGGCGTTGGCGGTCGCGAGCCAGTGTTGCTGAGCAACTTGCAGTTGATGCTCGGATCAGTGGCGTTCTTCACGACGGCGCCGCTGCTTGCGACAATTTCTGTTGAACGTGGTTTCAAGGCTGCACTGAACGAGATCGTCGTTCTTTTCGTCACGGGTGGCCCGCTGTACTTCCTGTTCCACATCGGTACGAAGTGGTTCTACTTCGGGCAGACGATTCTTGCTGGTGGTGCGAAGTACCGCGCTACGGGTCGTGGTTTCGTCACGAAGCACTCGTCATTCGACGAACTCTACCGGTTCTATGCTAGCAGCCACTTGTACGCTGCTGTGGAGATTGCCATCGGGCTCACGTTGTACTACAAGTTCACGGTCGGCTACCAGTACTTCGCGATGACTTGGTCACTGTGGCTTGTGTTCGTTTCATGGTACTGGTCGCCGTTCTGGTTCAACCCTCTGTCGTTTGAGTGGTCGGACGTGATGGAGGACTTCCGTTTGTGGTTCAAGTGGATGCGTGGCGACGGAGGCAACCCGAACCAGTCGTGGGAGGCGTGGTTCAAGGAGGAGAACGCCTACTTCTCGACGCTTCGTCCGTGGTCAAAGGCTTGCGTTACGGTCAAGGGTGGACTTTTCGCGTTGATCGCGTTCTCCATCTCTTCGACCGGCGACGAATACCACTCGATCCTGACCGAGTCCACATGGCTTCCGTTGGTTATCTGCTGCTCCATGGCTGCTGTGTATCTGAGTGCTGAGGCGGTCTTCTTCACTTCTTCGCGCATTAATGGCGAAAACGGACTTGTCCGCTTCCTGAAGCTTCTTCTGGTACTTGTGCTGGGCTCTGGTCTCGTGCTTGCGTTCGTGTACGTCGACGGTATGTGGCAGTGCCTACTCAGCATGGGATATCTCGCGGCGGCTGTGGGCTGCTGGGCGCTTGTTCTCCTCGGTAGCAACTCGCGCTTTGTGGGCTCCCTGTACTTCGTGCACGATGCTGTCTTGGGTCTGGTGTCGCTGAGTCTCATCTTGTTGCTGGCGGCGCTGTACGTCCCCGGAAAGATCCAGACATGGCTTCTCTACAACAACGCTTTGAGCCGCGGTGTGGTGATTGAAGATATCCTGCGTGCCAACTCGAGCAACGACGACCGTGATGACGACTTGTCGGTGCAGCAGATGCGCTCTATCATCATCGAGCAGCAGCGGTTCATCAACGTGCTGACGGCTAGTGGCAGTGAGACTGACATTCGCGCTGCTGGACCTGGAAAGAAGGAGGACCTCATGCATGCGATGAGCGATAACACGCTCAACGCGGTGCTTCGGAACATGTCGGAGTCGGAGCTGAGTGCGCTGCAAGATTCGTCGAGCCGCCTACAGGCCATCATGTCGGAGGAGGAGCGCAAGGTTGCTCAGCGCAAGCAGCAACAGGAAGAGCAGAGACTGGCTGAGGCGGGTATGAACCCTTCGCTGTCACGCACGCGCCGTGCCTTCTCCACGAGCGATTTCTCGGCCATTCCGCCCAACGCGAGCCCGTTCAACCTCCCGAATGGCTCTGCTGTGCCTGGCAACGGCACCGCCAACGGCTCTGCTGCTAACGGCCCTCATGCTGCGGTGTAGATGCTTGCTTACGTAGATTTGTTAGACGAACCAAGGTAGAGCGAGAAAGCCGCGTTTTGGATAATGAATTGCCTTGTGTTCATACAGAGTGTTTGATCCCGGTTTTCATTGACACTTTACATACGCTACAGGACACCTACTTCGTACTTCGCTGAAGTGATTGATACACAGAGCTTTGGAGAAACCGCTAGGGTCTATAGTTTGGGCAGGACTGCCCGTCGTTGTGGTCTCTCGCTCAGACGTCGGATTGCTTCCTGGGCTTCTTGCCGAAACCACTGAGGAATTTCATGTTCGCGCTCAGCTTTTTCGACAACGAAGTTTTCTGCAGCGGGTCCACGCTGTTCAGCACCGCATTCTTGAAGTTTTCTGTTACTTCTGAGGCGCATCCGCATTCGACGAGTTTCTTCTCAATCTCGCCCAAGTTCTTTTCCGAGACGGACCGAATCACCTCCAAGTCGTCGCTCAGCTGCGACGAAGACACGTGGGAATAGATCTTGCGACTATCGGAAGCGAAGCACTCGTCAATATCTTGACTTGGTGACATGGCCAAGTTGGCGAAGAGCTGCTGAATTGCTGGTGAATTCTTCTCGATGAAAGGATTAAGCACCCTACAGACGACAGAACAGTGACAGGTTAGAAACACACCCGGAAACAACAGCAATAGCAAGTCGGCAAGCCAAAGCGTACTTGAAATCGGGTTCTCGGTCTCCAAACTTTACGCCAGTCGCCGTCTTGAACAGCAACTTAGTGACCAGTACAAGTACACGTCGGGTTTCTGGTGGAGGTAGCTGCTTCGTGAGACCGTATAAATGCGGAGTGGTGATAGCTGGGCACACAAACCGAAGGAAGAGAAAACCTCCGATCACAGACTACGTAACAAGCACGATCCCGTTAGTCCCCGCTAAGCATAATGATTTCATGAGTGGCCATCCTGGCTAAGCTAAAGCACATACCCGTGTCAAAGTAGACGCATCCTCTCCCTGGACGCCTTCTTTGGAGCCATCAAAGCGACTGATAACCTTCGAGTTCAGGTGCGAGCAAATGTGGAAGTATGACGACGGGATCTAGACAGCATCAAGCAGCACAATTTAGGTCAGTATCACGTCAAGCCAGGATAAAGTTACACACAACTTACGTAGTTTGCGTTTTTCATGATCGAGTCGATGATGTTCTGGCATGTGCGCATCAGGTTGGCCGCATTAGCGTCCGCTTGGTCTTCGTTCTGAAGTGACTCCTCCTTGTGTGGGTTTAGCTCCATATCGGCGATCTTCAGTTTAAATATCTGGCGGATGGGATCTGAGAGAGCCACGCGAATAAACTTTGATCCGATGGCTTTGCTGTACGTGGACACGAGCCGACTCGCGTAGTCATCCGACCGGAATAGAGTAGCCACGTTGATGACCGAGGCAACCTCAATTTCGATTGCCCAGCGAATAAGGTTGCTGAGGCGGTTGCGACTCCCGAAGACCCTGAGGAAAGGGGCAAGCAGAAGCATTTTGTCTTCCCGCCCAGCACTCTGAAGAATAGAAGCCACGACTGACATGGTATCCTCAACCACGAGTGACGGAAGGTCTTTTGGTGTTTGCGGCGAAGGAGGTCGAACTGGCACTTCAAAGTCTCCACTGAAGAAATCGCGTGCTGACCTTGCATGCGAGAAGAGACTGCGTATCCTTGGGCTGGTCCCGGTAGACGAACCCGTCGAGGGCGAGCCCGACCTTCCGGAACGCTGTCTTTCAGCCACCTCCGACTCGTCCTCTTCCTTCGCTGGTTCACCGTCAATTCCTTGACGAATCTCAGCGATAATTTCATCGCTGATGACTACCTGGTCGGGTTGGCGTGACTTATCTGGCTGAGAAGAAACAATAAAGTCCTTCATGACCTGGTGGATGGAGTCAAGGAACCCACTTGCCTCCAAGAATTGACTGTCCGACTACAGACGTATCACAGAAAATTAGAAGGTCAGTTTTTAGGTTGGTTTTGAATGTGGTTGTGGTCGAGGTTACATACCGCTTCAAACTCTGACAGGCGCTCGATCTCGCCCTCGTCGTCGTCATCGTAGAAAAGGTCGTCTTGCGTGATGGAGAAGATGCTTTCGTTGCTGCCGTTGGAGTTGATCTGGCTCAGTCCAAATTCTGTAACGTCTAACGCAATGTTGCGCGGGTCAGACTAAAATGAATCAAGCCACAAACAATGGTACAACACAAACCTGAAAAGGATGATTGAGATTCCAGCAGCGATGAGGAGCTTGAAGTTGTCTTGAGCGGGGCCTGGAGGAAATATTCACCAAAGCGCACCATCAGTAAACTATACAGACAACTTGCCTCGAAACAGCACCAGACAACCTTCGCCGGCTTAATATCAGCTCGGAGTGATGACTGCAAATTGCGTGCGATTTCGGCAAGCTCCATCGCCTGCTGCTGCAAAAAGTCATTCCCAGCACTGCCACCCGAGTCGAATATACACCCACCACTGTGCGACCCCTTGAAGCTCGAGGTAAGAGAGCCATCCTCGCTGCTCTCACGCGTTGACGATGAATCGGTGAGATCATCTTTGTTCAGGCTGCGCGCCATCTCTGCCAGCTCCGCTGCCTGCTGTTGAATGGAATCATGCTCCGCTACATCGTGACAGCTCGTCGACGTTGCACTTAACGTGGACGAGTCCTTACGCGGCAGCTCCTCCTTCGGAGCTACAGAAGCCGGTTTGGCCTTCTGCCGAAGATTTACAGCTGCTGGTACAAACTCTTCTCGTTTAGAAGATGTAGCTGCTTCCACTTCATCCGACTTCGCAACTTGATCGTCCCGCTCAGTCGACTCGTCCACTAGACTCAGGTTCTGGAGTGTTCCCTGCCTTCTTTCGCGGTGGCCATCACCCTGGTCAACATACTCCTCCTCCCCTTCGCTTTCAGGGGTGTCTTCGTCCTCTGACAGCACGTCAGATGCTGTCGAGCCGCTAGACAACTTGCACATCTCGATCGCAGCGTCGTCCAGCATTGCATCCAGATCCACCTCATCTGGGTGCGCTTCGATTGCTCGCTCGATATCATCTTCTCTTGTATCTACCCGAGCCTCTAGTTCGCGTCCTCGTTCTTTTCTTGACTGATCTTCGGATCTTTCAAGTTCATGTTCCTTTTCTCGCTTTTCCACGCCTTCTTTCGTTCCTTCAAGCTGTGCTAAACGCTTCTGGAGCTCTTCAATCTCCTTCTTCTGCTGCTTCACCATTCGCAACGCCTTCCTCAGCGCTTCCGACGATTCCTCGTCCTCACTGTTAAGCTTTCGTCTCCTCGAGTGAGCCCCACGAGGCGACACCGTGCGCGCTCGCGGCGATTGCACAACTATACCGGACGGCACAGACGTCGACGACGCCGAGCTGGACGACCTAGACAGCCTCCTCGCCAGTGCGAGCGCCGCCTTGCCATCCATGCTGCCCTTCCTCGCTCCTCCAAGCCGCCCAGACGCTTGCCGTAGCTGCTCGACCCACTCCAGACGCGCTTCATGCGACGGCGCTCGGAACAGCACCACGCGTCCGCTGCAGGACGTGACCTTCCAGCACGGGCCGCAATCATCACCTCCCGTGGCGGCGTCTCCGTGACGGAAGATGCGGTCCACGGCCGTGACATCGGCGTCGACCAGCGGCACGACGGCGCGCGGCCAGTCGCCCAGGTTGGCGTAGTAGAAGAGCGTCTGCGCGTAGATGCCGACGAAGTAGGGCTCCCACGGCGACTCGAAGCGCCGGCCCTTCTTGTGCAGGATGCGCAGCGTCGTGCGCTTCTCGAGCTCCAGCCCCGTGAGCATCAGCTCCGGACACTTGACCAGCTCGGGGCGCGCGGGCACGCCGGCCTCGGCCTCCTCGTCGATGGGGATCTGCACAGTAAGCCGCGAGCTGCCGAGGCCCGAGACGCTCGGGTCGAACATCGACGACCGCATCGGCATGAAGACGGACGGTCGGACGGTGCACTACGGCCACAGTATCAGCGTCTAGCGGCAGGTGGGCAGAGGTGTGGTGTGGTGTATGTGCGCGGACGGACGGTCGGAGCACTACGGCCACAGTATCAGCGTCTAGCGGCAGGTGGGCAGAGGTGTGGTGTGGTGTATGTGCGGTGGCGGACAGGAAGCGATCAGCCGCGGACCGTCAGTGTCGGGGTCTTCTTAGACGCCTCGCTGCGGAGAGGAATACAGAGTGAGGCGACAGGTTGTTTTAGGCGCGGCGAATCGGTGCAACGTCTCGTTTGTCCAGCTCGCTGCTATGAAGGTGTCATAAGGTCAGTTGGAGCCGCAATAAAGGGTCCGCGAGACCAACGCCCCGGCTATGGCACCCCACTCTGATACAAGCCGACGACTACAAGTCGCAAAGCAGGGCGCCGTCTAGCGAGAGAGACGGCCTGCCCGCCCTGTGACGGTCACATGCCCCGCTGGAAGGCGGTCGCGGAGCTGCTGGACGAAGGGCACGGGATAGACTCGGGCCGGCAAAGATAGCCAACACCACTGCCGCCGCCGCCGCCGCCGCCGACTGACTGACCGACCGACGCGTCCTGCTTGGGGATCGACTCGTCACCGAGTGCTCGACGTCCCCGGGTCACGCGTAACGGGCGCGCGGATTGCCGCTCGCGCTCTGCGCCGTTGGCTTGTCCTCGCTCGACGTTCCCATGGCGGCGCGGCCATGAATCCCGCTCGCGCTCTGCGCCGTCGGTGCTCACAGCGGTGCTGGCGGAAATTACAATCGCGACGAGCACGCCGAGCCACGGGACCGGCACTCCGGCTTTTTTATTCGAGAGCTCGACGAGCACCAGCGCCGATCCCCGGTCACTCGAGTGATGTCCTCGTGGCGGCGCCAGCATTGCCGACCACACAAGCGCAGCGAGCCTTCGGCCTGCGGAGGACAACGTACAGTACCATTTCGTCTGGCGCTGACACGCGTCCACATCCCAATCGGCCTGCGGAGGACAACGTACAGTACCATTTCGTCTGGCGCTGACACGCGTCCACATCCCATGCATTCGCCTGCCTTTTCCAAGCGAGCAATGCGACTCGAAAAAAACTTGAAAAGCCAGCGCTGCGTGCCCGCGCCGCGGTGCAATGGAGCTCTTTCTCCTGGCAGGTTCAGTAGAGGTCACTGCCATCGGCTCCTTTTGCGCTATTCGACGAGCGCCTTTCGGTGGAGTCCTCCTCAAGGATCTCGGCTGGGGCTGATTACCAGGTTGGAATCGCTAGAGAGCAGCGCCGATCGCACGACCAGCAGCGCCGTCGTCGCCACTGCCACGACCGGTCTCGGCAACGGTGGAGGAACACGTCCTGGGTCCATCCCTCCCTTTCGTCTGCACCCCATCGGAGACCATAGTCCTATTATAAGCTTACGTACGGCACGGTTGGCGCGCTCGCTCTACAGTCAGTACCTGTACCTCCCGCTCGCTTGCAACACGTCAAACTGAAGATTCTCCGCGCACTTCACGCGATTACGAGCGCCATGCCGTCAGGGTGATCCGGGCGCGGCGGACAGCTGAAGATGCACTTAGCCATGCTAAGTTAGCATCGGGATCCTGAGTCATGCTTGGACAGCTTGTGATGGAATGCAGTGACTTGAACTGGCCAGCCAATCACACGCGTTCTTCCCATTTTCAGCCAATGCGGTGTCTTCCCTTTCCGCGGTCCCGGTTCGAGCGGCGGTTCGGGGTCGCGCTATACATCCGCGCAGAGTAAGCTGAACCGGTCCCAAACCGCGCCAGATACCGGAAAATGAGCTGCTGGTGGCCGCCGATCGCTTGGCCACCGGAGCTCCTCCATTTTCGAGCAGCCCAGATCAGCAGCATCTTACTCGTCTCGCCCGGCAGCCATGGTACGTTCCTCGCGAGCTCTCCGCTCCACGCGACATGGCAACAGCCGCGCGACGCGACGGGGAGGGCGGGAGGGCGACGTGGGGGGAGTCAACAGGGAAGGCCGCCATCTGCAGTGTCCAGGTGGAAACCAGCGCGATCTTTTGCGCTAGCGGACGCTCGCAATGGTGGCGGATCCCCCTTCCCCTGTTCGTC
>JAIKVH010000544.1:0-13829 GCA_024679275.1 Phytophthora niederhauseri
GGCTAAAGCGCAGTTCGCGGATACTGTGCTAGTTATTGTGGAAGGCATCGTGAAGCAGGCGATCACCAACGGCGAAGAGATCATCTCCAGCGGAGCAAACGTCATGAACTTGCTGACGGGGAACAATATGGTGAACAAGTCTTCCACGACGGTGGACGAGCTGCAAGACCTCATCGACAAGAACTCGAGCTGTGGCTGGCAGCTCAAGCGCCTCACGGATAGAGCTGCAAGACCTCATCGACAAGAACTCGAGCTGTGGCTGGCAGCTCAAGCGCCTCACGGATCGCGTGACTATGGCCGTCCTCAGGTACCGCAACGCGAGTACTAACATCGACGACATTCGCGTCAAGGTGTACAGGTCGTCCATTGTGCTGAACGACATCCCGATCGTCACGAACAACTGTATGGGCGAGCTGCTGGCCACCAAGACCAAGACGGTAGCCTACCAGACGCGTGATCTGCTTCGGAAGACGTTCGGAGTGATCGTCGATCAGCTCATCGACACTGGTAAGACGGACAAGGGGAAGGACGTGGCCGAGAAGGACTACATGCTGCAAGTGGCGAATATGGGGCTGGTCGTCTTGTCCACGATAGACCCCACGGGTATCGCGTACATGGCTTCACAATTCGTACAGCCTATATGTGGGCCAACAGCTTACGTCGGAGAGATCGACGACGGTACGCTATTCGACGCGTTGGGACTCTCAACGGTGGACGAAGCGTTCGCCGGCAGCTACGGGTCGTACACCCACGCGGGTGACGGAACTCTCAACGGTGGACGAAGCGTTCGCCGGCAGCTACGGGTCGTACACCCACGCGGGTGACGGAGTTGTGAGGTTAATCTTTGAGAGTGTGGATACGAAGGACGTGACGGTGGTTGTCCACAGTGGCGGAGATGGGTACACCAAGGTGGACGTTGGCTCGGGGGATACCGTGACGTGGGAAGCCACGTTCCCCGAGCTGGAGGACAAGACTTTGTATCTGGATCGATGGCGTCCTGGTCTTTTGGGTCTGCCTGGTAAGGGAGGCGGCTCGTTGCTCATGTGGATTCCGCGATCGTCGGAGGGTGGGCATATCACCATGCACGTGCGCATCAATCCGTCCTAAGTCGATAGTTGTAGCTGTGGTTGTGTATGAAAAGTAAATGTGCCGTTCAGCTTTCAGCAATTCGATGGCTTCTCTCGCACAGCGTCCACACCATAAAGACCGACTTCAGCTGTTGCACCCATCGACTTCAACATTGCGCTGCAGTTTGAGCCGAGTCCACAGCTGCCTCCACACTTCAGAGTTGAAGTTTGCCCCGGCACCACAAGAAAAAAAAACGCAAAAAAAACCTATCGAAACCTCTAAAACCTAATCACCAATACAGCCACCCATATGTCAATCTAATGTGAACCACACCAGTATCATCTCTCACAGTATTTTTTTTCACGTCTTTCACGTCCGACACTCGACCTCATTCCCACATTTGCGTCAGCGATCCCAAGTCTGCCGGCGGCACTGTCGGATCAATGCGTCGATCTGTCGGTCCGCTGCGCCGCGCGGCCTCGGGGCTGAGCGCCGCCGCGCGCGACGCCGACATGGCGGCCAAGATCGAGGAGCTGGCGCGCCTGCCGCAGACGGGCGTGTCGCTGCAGTACCTGCTCGAGTTCGGCACGGCCATCTCGCCGCAGAAGCTCATCCAGTCGGCGCGCTTCCTGCACGGCGAGCTGCCGGTGCGGTACGCGCACCGCATCAAGAACCTGGAGAACCTGCCGCACGGGCTCAGCGACATGCCGTCGGTGCAGCAGGTGCGCGCGTGGTACGTGGACTCGGCGAAGGAACTGCTAACCTTCCCCAAGGTCGAGAGCTTCCAGGACGAGCTGGCGTTCCGGTCGCTCATCGAGAGCATCAAGATGCGGCACAGCGGCACGCTCTACACCATGGCCAAGATTCCGGTCGCTCATCGAGAGCATCAAGATGCGGCACAGCGGCACGCTCTACACCATGGCCAAGGGCGTGCACGAGCTCAAGATGGAGCTGTTCAAGACCTTCTCGCAGAGGGACAAGGGCGGCAAGGGCAAGGAGGTGGGGCAGAGATACCTCCGCTCGCAGGAGTTCGCCGACCTGTCGGACCTGCACTCGTTCCTGGACGCCTTCTACATGTCGCGCATCGGCATCCGCATGCTCATGAGCCAGCACATCGCCCTGCACGACGAGGAGGAAGGCTGGGTCGGCTGCATCTGCGAGAGCACGTCCCCCGCCGAGATTGCGCTCGCCGCCATTGATACCGCCAGGCACATGTGTCTGCGGCAGTACGGAGACGCCCCCGAGGTCGAGCTGCACGGCCACACGGACTTCTCCATGCCCTTCGTGCCCAGCCACCTGCACCACATGCTCTTCGAGGTGATCAAGAACTCGATGCGCGCGGTGGTGGAGTTCCACGGCGTGGACAACGACATGCCCCCCATCAAGATCGTCATCGCCGACGGAGAGGACAACGAAGACGTGTCCATCAAGATTTCGGATGAGGGAGGGGGCATCCCCCGCTCGTCCGTGTCGAGGATCTGGTCGTATCTGTACACGACCGCGGACTCGGAAGCGTTCGAAAGGCTGGAGGCGCCCAATGACTTCGGCGGGGACTCCCCGCTGGCGGGACTGGGCTACGGTTTGCCCATTAGTCGGCTGTTTGCGCGCTACTTTGGAGGGGACTTGCAGGTCATCTCCATGGAGGGGTACGGGACCGATGCGTACTTGCACCTCAAGCGTGTGGGCGACGCATCCGAACCGCTGCCTTGAGGTGAGGGGGTGAAGATTGATGAAGGAGGGATGGAGGAACTGCTTTTTTATATTGAATCGCTAGGCTCACGGACTGCTGAGCTTCGGAGACTTGCTTGTAATAGAACGCGATGGAGGCGGTGAGGTGACGAAACAAAAGTGGATCGCTGAGCTTCGGAGACTTGCTTGTAATAGAACGCGATGGAGGCGGTGAGGTGACGAAACAAAAGGGTTTTGGCCATTTTGCACTTAGTTCGGGCGCTGCATGCTCTTTGGTCGCAGCATTTGCGCTCGTGCCTGAATTCTACTTGTTGCTGACCCTGGCCCTGAGCCCAGACTGTCTTGTGCATCCGCTCTACCAGACTGACGACTGGATCCGTTGAGTTTGACTCCATGCAGCGGGTCGAGCTTCGTCTGGGACCTCGGTCGGTCTTCCGGCGGTTCGAGCGTGATTGCTGCGAGCATTTTGTTCGCAGATGAGTCGCTCTCGACAGTCGGCGGGCGCTTCAAGAGGGAGGCCGACGATGGCGGGGATCCTACTGGCGATGTTACAGCTTGGTATCTCTGCCCGATCGTAACCCCGCTGACGCCTGTGAACGGTAGTGTGCTCTGTTTCAGGTCACGCAGTACCTCTGCAAGTGCACTTTCAGTCACAAAGTGTTTGCTCATCGCCTCGATCTGCGTCTTTAGCTGCTGCAGTTCGTCCCCCATGGTTGTCCAGGACTGGAAAGCATCCGCTTCGCTCTCGTTACTGATAATTCCGTCTCCGTCCACACTCACCAGGTTCTTCCTCTGCATCGCAGCGGCGAGTCTTGCCAGTGTCACCTCAAGCACATGCTGACTGCGAGCGAGGGAGCTCACTTCCCGGCCGATATTCTCCACGGTACGCTTTTCAGAGGCCCATTCGTTCATCGCTGCAGCTGCCACCTTGTTGTCGGTCTCATGCCGGAAGAACATGTCGGTGAACGCCTCTGAGTACTTGCACAATGCTGCAGCCATCTCACCTGCTGCAGCTCGTGCAGTGATTGCCACAGGGAACCGACAGCTCTCCGTTTGTTGTCGGTCTCATGCCGGAAGAACATGTCGGTGAACGCTTCCGAGTACTTGCACAACGCTGCAGCCATCTCACCTGCTGCAGCTCGTGCAGTGATTGCCACAGGGAACCGACAGCTCTCCGGTTCATCGCTGCGTCCACCAAGCAGCGCCAAGATTTGCATCGAGAAGTCCGATCCCAACACACGACCAACTCTCTCCACGTGGGCCTCGGCCGCTGCAAGATCAATCGGCTCCTGTGCCATCGAGGCGTATGCATCGTTGATCAACTCCACCAGCTTGTCGAGATGTTTCTGTGCGACGGGATTCACGTTGGTGCCGCTGTTGGGGTTGAGTCGCTTGTGCTTCTTCCACCGGTGCTTCAGCAGGTTCAAGTTCCTTGACAACTCAAGCAGTGAGACGCGCAGGACAGGGATTTGCGAGCTGGTTAAGTGCTGCGCTGTCCTCTTCACGCTGGATATGGCAGGCTTATCCCCGACTACAAGTCCATCCGATGGGGCTCCTGTAGTCTCGCCACCGAGCTGGAACTGGAGCTGCTTTTGTCGAGGGTGACTCTCGATCTCGCGCATACGAATCCGCAGCTGCTTGATCTCGTTCTGTAGGGCCGTGATCTCCATCCGTTCTGCCTTGGACTCGCAGTACGAATACAGCTGCAGGTTGGACGTGCGGATCAGCTGGAACGCGCGCTTCACTTCTTGCTGGCATCGATCCAAAGTCAGGTGGATTTCACTGAGGCGAGGGTTATTGCTGTTGACTGCAGCAAGTTGCAGCCGTCGATACGCGTCTGACAGCTCAGCGGCAGCTCGAGCGTCGGCCTCGCGTTTACTTGCCTCTTGCTGCCGGATTCGAGTCTCCACCTTCGACTTCATGTCCTCGGGGATAGTGAAAGGCTGCAGATCCGTGTAGCCCTGGGCACGTTTTGTGCCGTCAAGACGTTTTAGGTGTGTCTGCAGTGATAACTTCTCGTCGTTGGTCTGGAAAGTAAACTTCTCGGGTATGTGGCTGGGAGGGGGTGTGGGCTGCAACGCTGCGAGTTGAAGCGGGAGCTCCTGGAACTTCTGCGTCAGCTCTGTGAAACGATTGTTAAAGTCATTGCGGTGATTCTCAACTTTCTGCCAAGGTAATGCAAAAGATTTAGCAAACGAATACACCTCAGCACTCGAGATATTTACGCACCGTATCGACGACTTTGATGTGCTCTTTTTCCTTCTTGACCTTGGACGTCAGCACCGAGATGCTGTTCTTGTGCGAGCGGATGTCGTTCTGGAAGACCTCCATGACGTTCTGGTACTCTTTCAGCTTGGTAGTGATGGTGTTGACCCTGTCGTGCACCCCCGAAACTTCGCCTCGAACAGTTTCCGATCCTTGGTTAGTCTCGTATCGTAGCTGGTAGATGTCGCCACGCGCTTCATCCATGCTCGCTTCCAGCCGTGTAAGGCGTTGGCAGATGTGCAGCAAAATTGCGCGCGATGCGCTGTTGTGCAGGTTCAATCCATCTTGCACGTGACTGAGCGATTCAGCAATTGACAGAGGCTGCTGCTCGCTAGTGCTGTCTGTCGAGGTTGCTGTAGCTCCTTCCGCCGCGTCACCCATGCTGAAGTTAAGAGTGAAAAACTTGTACACCGTTGCAAGTGGTAGTGGCCCCCTAAACAGACACAAACTGCGGTTCTTGGCTATTTTTGAGCCTACGATTGCAAACAAAGAAGCACTGCGATTCATGAAAGCACGCAGCGAAAGTCACGTACGATTGCCAAATTACCCGATAGGTTTCAGTCAGCCCACGCAAACACTGACTGGGTTAGAAAACCTCGAGTCCGTCGCGACGATGCACGTGCAGGTTTATGAGTCGCGGATAATAACGTTGTTCTTGAGCAGACTCATGCGCAGCAGCAGGTTGCGCGACTCGGCCGCGTACTTGCGGCCCACTTCGAATGCGCGCTCGTACGTGGCCGCGCGCTGGTTCGGGTGATAAGCATACAGCACCTGAAAATTGACAATATCCCGTAGCTATTAGAATGAGCAGAAACTTTTGACAACGCGGAGGAACCACCAACCTTCTGATACGAATCCATTCGCGCGTGCAAGCGCTCGGCCGCAATGAGCTCGCAGATTTCCTTCTCAAGGTCCGGTGTCGGCGTGTTAAACGTGCGCGCCATTTGGTGCAGATCCACCGACAGATACGGGTAGAAGTACTGGATGATCCCACGACTGCGGATCTCCTTGCACAGCTTCTCCACGTGCTCACACAGGTACAAGTCCAGCTTGAGCTCAGGCTGTCAACAAAACCATTTTTTACAAATAATGTCAATGCCATACCGACCGTAGCAGTAACAGCGTACACCGGCAACATACCTTCATTTTCTCCAGCGTCTGCAGGCACGACGCGTAGTTGCTCGAGTAAAAGTCCGTGATGAGCTCACGCAGCCACGGCAGCAACTCCAAAAACGCCTTGAACGACGAATTGTTGATCACCTAAAGGCAAAAACAAAAAAAATCGAAGTATTAGCTTCAATATACACAAAAGTTGGACCAAGAGGTTGGTTTTTCACCTTTTCCTTGAGCTCTTCACGCTTGAAAGACGCCAGCGCACAAATTCCGCCGTATAGCGCGATGTCCTCTGCGTGCAGAACCTCATTGTAACTCGAACCGATCTCGGCGCTGCACTCGATGAACTTGGAGGCGGCCGCGTGGTAACTTTTCTCGTTCAGCGCCACAAGTCCAAAAGCCGATGTGATCTTTGACTTCAAGCTGCAATACATAAGAGTAAAACCAGTGTTAACCTATTCCACTGCAACACCCAATTGCAATTGCAGCATCAATTTTTGCACTTACATTGGGTCGCTCTGAGACGCGTTGACTTGCTCCAGCTTGGTCAGGTAGTTGGTCACGTGGCCGAAGTTGCGCATGTGCAGCGCCACCTTGCTCACGTTTAGGCACATTTCAATAATGTGCTTGTCCGTGGTGCAGTAGTCGCGGGCCTGGGCGAAACTCTTAAGGGCAGCTGGCAAATCTCCCATTTCGTAGTAAAAATCCCCCAGGTCGTTGTGACCCATCTGAGCAATACAAGCAAAAGTTAGTAACCTATCTAAGTGTGGGTTAACACTAGCCTAAACAGGTTAGCACTAGCCTAAAGTTTTTTTTTTTTCACTTTACCCTGATGCTCTCCTTGATCATCGTGGACTTGTACGAGTTCAACTCCTGCTCCAGACGTTCGTGTTGCTGCGCCGCGTTGTGTTTCACATTGTCGATGAAACTCGCCTCCTCCTGGGCCTTTTCACCTAAAATCTCGGCGTACAGTCCCATGTTCAGGCTGCCCTTGAGCTCGCGCAGCAACGCGCGCTTCGCCTCGGCCTGCAGCTCGGGGCACGTCTTGGTGAGGAACAGCAGGCGCTCGGTGCGGTTGCGGCCGCTGTACTTGGCGGCGTACGCCTCCACGTCGAAGCCCTCCAGCGCCGGCGCCATGGTTAACACCACCTAAAGCTTTCTCTGAAAAGTGACTTTGATGGGGTGTATCTTGCGGCTAAAATCTTTATCTGACCAATGGGATGAGCGCATTTATATTATATTTTGTTCTAACGAATTTGATTGGTGGATGGAATTTATGTGCGAGGTATTGTTTTGCCATTTTACCATTCTGGTGTTGCCATGGCGTCTCCGGTGGTGATCGCGCTATATCGGTGCGTGTTGGCACGGCACCAGCGTGGGTTAAGGGAATCTCTGAATTAATATTCTGTGCCTGCTGCCCCAGGACGCTGCTGCGCTCCACGCAGACGCTGCAGATCTGAATTAATATTCTGTGCCTGCTGCCCCAGGACGCTGCTGCGCTCCACGCAGACGCTGCAGCGCGATGTGGAGGCCGGCCGCACCCTGTACAATGCTGTCCGCTCGGGCGCCGTCGCCTCATACGCCGGGGTCAAGAGCGACTGGCAGCGCGAGCGCATGTTCGTGCGGCGCTTCGAGGATATGGAGGTGTTAAAGCGACGGGGCGCAGGCAACAAAACTTTTGCCGCAATTGTGCGCTCAGGGTTCGCCCAGCCCGTGGATACAAAGGATAAGGCGGCACTGGACGCCCGGATCGACGCCGCCTTTGACGCGATGAAGAGCGTGGACGACCACAACGCCCTCATCCGGGAGTTTAGAGACCAAGGGAGTTTTGGACCCAAGGTGGGTGGGTGATATAAAGTTAGAGAGAACTTCCAGAAGCATGCACCTAACCTTTGCCTTGGATTTTTGTGTGTAGGAACGCAGCAACGCCATCGAGTTCTTGGTGGGGGACGTGGTGGAAGTGAAGGGTGAAAGGCGTGGCGTGATTTTCGCCTGGCACGTGACCACAGACGGGGTGGAAGCGGCAGCGGGGCCGCGAGTTGTGTATGATATTTTGCCACACAGTCCGGGCTTCAGGTGGGTGGGCTTTTATTTTATAGTGCCCCTAGTTGCGGTTGTCGGGGTGCTGATTTGGTTATCAATATGCAGTTTTGCCAGCAAATTGTACAACGTGCCGCAAGAAGAAATCCGTCTGGATGAATCTCCGAAGGTAGTGAAACAGCAAATTGTACAACGTGCCGCAAGAAGAAATCCGTCTGGATGAATCTCCGAAGGTAGTGAACATATACGTCATCAAACTTGCCCAACACTCCTCTAACCAGTGCTTTGTTGCTGTTGCAGGCGGTTGTGCACCCTGCGCTCTTGTTGTACTTTGACGGCTTCGATGGCACTCACCACGTCGCGTCTGAAGCGCTGGCAGCGCGGTACCCAACGGACGTCTCTGGAAAACCTGAAGACGCCGACGTTGTTGTGTCCGCGCCGTCCATCATCCAACTCCAATCGGCGGACGAGGACAAGCTGCTGACGTACTTGCGCTGTGACGACAGCACCATCGTCCAGTTTGTGATGGCCAGTCTGGAGGGCAAGTGGCTCGGAGAGTGCGGGCAAAGTGCCCAGGATGAGGTGCAGCGAGCGGTGGAGCTGGCCGGACAGAAGAAGTGGGACGAAGCGCGCGAGATACTGGAACAAGTGGTGCACGTCTTCCCCGAGTACGCCTACGCGTGGAACAAGCTCGCCATGGTCGAGTACCAAAGCGGTATGTTTTTTTTTCTTTTATTATGGCCAGATAAATGCTCGTGCTGAGTCGTCACTCTGTATTCTCTCCATGTGTAGGGAACTTTGGGAAAGCTCTGGGTCATTACGAGACTGCCATCAAGTTGAAGCCGCAGATGTGTAGGGAACTTTGGGAAAGCTCTGGGTCATTACGAGACTGCCATCAAGTTGAAGCCGCAGCTTATCGAAGCTCTCGTCGGACTAGGGACGTGCGCCACGAGGCTCCAGCGATGGAGCTTGGTGCACCGCGCTGCTGTGCAGCTACTGGAAGTGCAGCCGAGCAACGACACCGCTCGAATGCTGATCGAGCAAGCTGTGTACGCGACACTGTAGGCAGAATTCAGACGGTAAGCCTAGACAACAACATTCGCTCAAGTATCACCCACACTACTTACGATATGCGCGCTACTTGCTAAGTTATCTGAAGTTCCAAGTGACGCAGGAAGCTCACACAGATAGTTGCCGCGCAGTTACGGGGGCGTGGAGGCGCGATGGTCATCAAAAGGCAACATCAGCGTGACCGGGCGCTTGACAATTGCTTCAAGGATCGCTTGCTTCAAAGATCGCTTGGCTACTTCGTTGCATGACGCACGCTGCTCGCGCAATAACTTCGTGCTAGGCAAAAACCGCCTTGCTTGTCGCTAGTGATCGCTGCAACAGTGACAAGCAGGGCGGTTTTGCCACCAAAGACACGACTGCAGCTATCCACAAGGTGTACAATGACACAAGTGCATCAATTAAGGTTGTTGTTGCTATCTGCCACGTACGCAGGAACTTCCGACGGCCCCGTGCTACAAATGTACGCTACAGGTTAGGATACCAAGACGTACGCTGTCTCGAACCAAACCTGGCAAACTCACACACCTTAGTTTACAATATATAATGCTGCCATACAGCGGCCAGCGCGTGCGCTACGCGAATAATATAAGTCGACGCGAGTCTTGGACTCTAGCAAGACGTACGCTGTCTCGAACCAAACCTGGCAAGCTCACACACCTTAGTTTACAATATATAAAGCTGCCATACAGCGGCCAGCGCGTGCGCTACGCGAATAATATAAGTCGACGCGAGTCTTGGACTGGGGCGTCGAGGGGAGGCGCAGGCTTCATGCCGCGAGCAACTCCACGAAAGTCAATCAACACTTGGACCTTAGAACATGTACCTGGACACAGACCACAGCATGTCGGCGTCCTTGGAGCGGAATTCCTCCTCCTCCGAGTCGAACGCAGGCTCCTCGCTCACCGCAGTGACGCTGATGCGCCGCTTGGCTGCACCGCCGTCCTCCTCCTGCGGGATCATGACGGCCTCGCTCAACGGAGTCGCCCACACGATGCGCTCGCCTTTGTCAGAGGTCTCCTCCGACGCCGACTGCGTCTGTCGTCTCAAAGTGGGCAGGCGAGAGGGGGTGACCATGCCTCGAGGTGACGACGGCGGCGAAATGGCGGCACTGCAGGTGAAGAAGCGAATGATGCGCTCCACCAAGCCGCCACCATAGGTCGTCTGGCGTCGCAACTCTGCAACTTCGAACCTTCTGGCCTGCAAAGCCAGCTCCAGTTCCTCCACACGTTGCTGCTGCTGTTTGGCCTCGATCTTCACTTCGTCGAACGATACCTGGAGCTTCTTGAGCTGCAGCTTTGCCATCTTGGCCTCCTCCTGAGCCTCGCTTAGCTTGTCGGTCACGGCTGCCATGCTGTTCATCAAAGTCGCATTGTCCTTCTCGAGGCGGTCGACGTGGATCAGTCGAAGCTGGCGGTTGAACAGGCCAAACACCTTCACCTTCAGGTAAGCAGCTCGCCAACGGTGACGAGCCAGAGCCTTCTTCTTGAGATTGAGGAATCGTGTCCTCGCGATCATCGCGCGGACGTGTGCCTGAACACGTAGCGCACTTCGCTTCCGCCGCACAGTCTCGAAAAGCCACAAGAACCCACGCTTGGCCATGTACTGCGCCGTGATCTTCTTCCAGCGCTTCTGCAAGTAGATAACGCGCTGCAGAGGCCCCAGCCACTTGAGCAGCCAACGCTGCTGCACCGGTAGGTAGTTCTTGGCAAGCAGCTTGTCGAGAAGCACCATCTTGTCCTCGGGTCGGTCCTGGTACGCGTGCATGATCTGCGCCTGGTGCGACATCCGAGTCCAGAGCTTGTGCATACGAAGCTGCACGCGAATCTTCCGCACACGCTTCCGGGCCAGGTGCTGACGCACCATGCACTGAATCATCGTAGCACGTTGGTTGTACCGAACGTCCTGGAAAATGCGCTTAAACGCGTTGAAGGTAATCACAGCCGTGGTGATGCTAATCCAGTGCTTCTTGCGCAGGTAGAGCAGCAGTTGCTTTCCCAGGTTTTCGGTCGATGCAGGAGCCGGTGTGAGCAGCTTGTCGAGTAGATCAATCTTGCCCGTGCGGAAGAACAGACGAGTGTCACCCAGGCGGTAGGCGCCCGTAGGGAAGTCGTAGGCCCAAAGAATAGCTTGCGTGAAGAGCTTGTCGTTCGAGTCAAAGCGACGGAACACCTCGTACGGCAGCAAGTTGCGGTAGACATCAACCACTTCCGCGTACAGAATTCGAGTCGGAAGGCCCACACGGAGGACTTCGCAGGCCTGCACGGTACCCGAGCATCGGAGCTGCTCGACGACGAAAGGGCGATCGAAGTGGCCGACCTTCATCTGAGTGTTGGGCTTGATGCAGCGCACGAAGTTGCAGCTCGTACCCTCCAGCTCCGTCGTGAGACCCTTCATCTGCGTGGAGAAGAGGTTGGACGTACTACCTCCCTTGAGGCGCTTGGACGATGCCGAGCCACCGCCCAGCGGTGAAAGTCCAGCCGACTTGGTCGATACATTGGACGCTGAGCGTGCACGGTTGCCATTACGGCTGTTGCCGGTCAAATCTTGCAGCACACGCGACGACGAGTTCTTGAGCAGCTCTTCGAACTGGTCCGAGATAATGTTGTTGTTCTTGTCGACGAACGAGTCGATCGTGTACGACACCGTGCCGGCGTAGTGGCGGATGAGGAACGTGTCCCGAATATCCTTCGGGTGGGGCGTCGGGAAGCACGGGTGGCGCTTGAACAGAGTGTGCAGGCGCTCGTTCAGCTTACGGTCCGACGGCATCGGAAGCCGAGACACATTGTCAATGGTCGCGAACAGGCCACCGTGGCGACTGGCAATGAGGTTCAAGCACTCGCGGTTGTCTGAGTAGGCCACGAGGTCACCGCTGGGAGCCACCTGCTCCGCCAAAAAGTCGATCTCATTGTCTGGGTCCTTCAGCTTCAAAGGCTGGCCAGCCAGGGGGAACGGGAACGAAAGCGAGTGGTTGGTCGGGTGGTAGATGTGCTCGCTCTTGTACAGCTCCTGCTCGGCCTCGAAGATGCAGGCGTTGAAGAGGCTCTGCAGCGTCTCGTTGGCGTAGTTGATGAGCAGCTGCTCGAACGAGTTGCGGTTCTTGGGCTCAAAGTCCTCGAAACCGAAGATATCCAGGACGCCGATGTAGGGCACCACGTCGCTGCGGAACGAGTCGTAGTCCAAAGCCGCAGCGCACTCCCACATAAGCCACGTGAAGGTGTTCTCGTAGATCGTCTTGGCAATCGTATCACGCGAGTACACAGCGTTACGGACGTCCCGCTTGATAAAGTAGATGGAGTTGCGTCGGGAGCCACGCGTCATGATGCGCTTCAGCAGAATACTCTCCGTAAGCTGCTCCTTCGAGACTCCAAGCAGCTCCGAGGCGTGACGCACAGCCTCCTGCGATGCCTCATCGTCCTCGCGGATGCAGGCCGTTTCTCCCTCCTCCGTGTCCTCTTGGCTGATGTGGATGTTGCCCATGTGCAGCAGTCCTGCCACGAGGCGGAAAATCTCGTGCTGGGCGCTCTCTCGGATGCCAATGAACTGCAGCGCACTCTTCAGGTTTTGGAAGTTCTCAGCGTCGTCAATAAGGTCCGAGCGCATGCAGCCCGACTGGTTCAGGTACGAGTAGTCTTCTGGCTTCTTGGGCTTCAAGTGCAGAGCATTCTCCAGATACTCGGTATCGTCCGAGTGCAGCAGCTCGTAGAACACGTGGAAGTTGCGCTCCCCCTGCGGCTGGAAGACCAGTCGGCTCTTCTCCAGGAGATATGTGTCGATACTCGCACCCGAGAGTTCGTGCGTCTCGTTGGCGAACTGCAGCCTCATGTACTTGCCGAAGCGACTCGAGTTGTGGTTGCGGTGGGTCTTGGCATTGCCGAAGGACTCGAGGATCGGGATCGTCTCCATGAGTCGCTCGCCCACAGCCACCGGCGAGAGCTTCCTCTTGCCGCTGGACTGCGGGTACGACATGGCGAGCGTCGAGGAGCCCGGGGGGCCCATGCAGCCCAGCACGGGGCGGTTGTGGGCCGTGAGCTCCGGTTCCATCTCGTCGTCGGACGTGCACGAGGCCGAGGCCGACGACAGCGCCGGGTTGTGCACGGCGCGCATAGTGAGGAAGTCGAGGATGATCTTGGACGTCTCCGTCTTGCCGGAGCCGCTCTCGCCGCTGATGATGATGCTCTGGTTCTGCATGACGGCGCGCACGGCGCAGAGCTGGCGGTAGGCGCTCTCCGCCACGTTGTACGGGTGCGGCGGGCAGCGGTCCAGCGGCTGCCCCACGAACAGCATCTTGTCGGGCTCGGGAAGCTGCCGCAGCGGGTTCACGGCGATCAGCACGTTGGCCATGAACGTGTACGGCCGCTGGTTCTGCAGCGCCGCGCGGTCCTCCAAGTTCTTGGCCAGCGCCGCCTCGTGCAGGTGGCGCAGCGACGTCATATCCGACGCCGTGCTACATCGTTGCCAAAGAAAAGTTTCAAGATAAAAAAGACAAGGTTAGGCTAGTGTTAACCGAGGCAACACGGTTAGAGAATGTTGCGTGTACTGTATGTACCTAAACAAGGGGTTAGCGGCGAAGAGCGGCGTCTGCT
>JAIKVH010000545.1:0-13820 GCA_024679275.1 Phytophthora niederhauseri
ATGGAGCTCCTGCTTGCAGCAGCATCGACACGCCTGGACGGCTCAGCGGAAGCGCACGCGGGGGACCGAGCTGCGCGGGAGATCCACGAGATGCAGAAGTACCAGCACGCGGAGAGCAGCGTGACCTTGTATCGCGGCGCGATCGTGCGCTACCTTCAGTGGGTAGCTTCGAACAGACCCACGCTGACTACGGAGAGATTCAAAGCAGCAGTAGAGCTTGATAAACACGGTTCACCGACAAGAAAGTCAATCATGGCCACTCTGGACTCAGCGCCTGCGTCTCCGCCTCTGTACTTTGCCAGGCTTCAGCCCGATGATTTCCTGAGATGGGTGCACGATCTCAAGGCCCCCAAAACGGGTTTACCTCTGTCTTACGACACGTACAGCGTGAAGCGAGCAGCGTTTCATTATCTGTGTGAGCTCTACGAGTGGAGGGTGCCTGAAAGTTTTGAAGAGGACCTATCGACATACTTCAGCGGGTTGAAGCGAGCACTTGCCAAGGACGAAACAGCGAAGACCGGAAAAGGAAAGGAGCCTATTCCAATGCGTCTTTATCGCCGTCTCTCAGAAGTGATGCTAAGGTCTACAACGTGTGATATGGTGTTTGCGAGGACGTTCATGCTGTTGACGTGGAATTTGATGGCCCGAGGTGCGAGTACTGCGGCAATCTGCTTCTCCCATTTAGGATGGGGCGAAGATGCCTTGCGCGTGTATTTTACTCACTCGAAGACAGATCAACTTGGGACTCGCCCACGCGACCCACGCCACGTATATGCAAACCCGCTTCAACCAGAGTTATGCCCAATTCTCTCGCTCGGGATGTTTTGGTTGTGCTACCAGTACTCGTCTGATGATCGACATTTGTTTCCTGGTGACAAGAGTCAAGCTGACAGATTTCGTGACATTCTATCGCGGGTGCTGGAGCATCCTGAGGTAGATTTGGTGAATGAAGAGCGGGCAAACCTGGGAACGCACTCATTTAGAAAGGGATCGTCATCATTTGTATCTTGTGGGTCCACCGCTGGACCGTCGGCCGCCGCCATCCATATTCGCGCAGGGTGGTCGCTGGGGGCAGTACAAAACAGCTACATCAGACATGTTGATGCTGGTGATATGTACGCTGGGCGCATATTGGCCGGGCTACCAATTATGGAGCCCGAATTTGCTTCTCCGCCGCCGCATTTTTTGGTGTCTACCAAGCCGTCTGCAAGATTTCTCGAGAAGGCCCAGTCTAGTTGTTTTCCGAGTTTACCTTCGTCAGCCAGAGCAGTTGGTGGTTTTGTGTTGGCTTCATTGGTCTACCATGCGGACTTTCTCAGATCAAGGCTACCTCCTACGCATCGTGTTATGCAGTCGGCTCTCTTTGCAAACTTCGCCACCCTGCGTCGACTGCAGCAGTTGTTAGCACCACTCGGAAGCCAAGACATAACACTTACAGGGATACCTCCTCACGTTGCGCTGCAACGAAATATGCAGGACCTTACACAGCATGTTCACGATCTCACTGGACAAGTAACATCGCTAGCAGAAGAAGTAAAGTCGTTGAGAGCGGAAGTGGCTACACTGAGGACGGAGTCGGGCAGTTTGACAAGTGTACAGCCAGCGAATCAGGAGCACAACGCCGTTGCACCAGCGGCCATCAATACGGCGCTCGTCACGCAGCTACTGGATGAAATGCGCGGTATGAAAGCATTGCTGGAAGCAAGGTCGGCTAGCGTTCGTCAAGATGTGACCGACACCGACGCTGATGTAGATTTTCCGCTCGAGATGGAGCCACAAGGTTCTGCTGAGCATTCGTGCCAGCGAGAAATTCGACAGGTTGAGACAAGGCATGGGCGCCTCAGCATATTCCCTGCTATTGTCCCCCTACCAACGGGGAACGCGCTGAACGCTTGGATAAAATGGGTTTGTGGTGATCCTGATAATGGTTATCCACCATACCGGAAGCTGCAACCGCATGACGTGAGCGACAAGGAGAAAAAGCGCTTGCCCGATTTGCGTTTTCTGATGCAGCTAATTGAAGACAAAGCCAAGGAATTGGGCCTCAACACCAGAGACGTCAGCGCTTTGGACGCGGCATGTGTTTATCATAGATGTGCCAGCTCGATTGAAGCTCCTAGTCGAACGGAGAAGGGTCGCAAACGCCGACGTGGTCAGCTAGTTTGGTTGTCGATAGTTTCAATCCTGCGGAAGGAACAGCAAAAGCGTCGGAGAATTGGATAGTAGTCCAGCAATCTGACATAGTATTATGGGTACATACATAGTACTACGGTCTATGATGGTTGATGTTTCAGATCTAGAATATACCTCGCCTCTAGCATATGCCATCATGCCATTCAGTAGTTTTACCGGACCACCAATCCGGAGAAAGCCTCTATAGCCGTCATTTTCAAAATGGTTCTCGTTTTTCCCGCCAAACAAAGAAACTATTTAAAGTCATGGGCATGCTCTTGTAAAGGCTCTCTCTAAAAGGACAACTTCAACGTATCCTGTGCTATGATTGGTCAGCAGAGTTATACCGGTATAGCATCCTTCTCATCCTTCCTGTGATAATATTGGGGAGTGGCGTCTTCCACCTATTTATTCTTGGCTGCGATGAGCCTGGTCGGTGGGGTACTATTACTGTTTGAGCTAGCTACCTCGTCGCTCAACACCCCGCTAGCCTCTTCGCTTTCTCTATCTGCCCTTAGCTATGAGCTTCATCCTCGACCTGGTGATCCCTGGGGCGGGGGTGGTGGTGGACGTGCTCTCGTCCATCCTGGATCTCTGCTCCGAAGTGACCGAGGGGTCGGTGGGGTTCTATTACTGTTTGAGCTAGCTACCTCAGTCGCTCAACACCCTGCTAGCCTCTTCGCTTTCTCTATCTGCCCATAGCTATGAGCTTCATCCTCGACCTGGTGATCCCTGGGGCGGGGGTGGTGGTGGACGTGCTTTCGTCCATCCTGGATCTCTGCTCCGAAGTGGCCGAAGGGCAGGAAGAATGCAAGAAGCTGCACGACCGGCTCAAGACCATCTTCGACGAGTTGTCCAGAATGGAGGAGCACGGGCAGCTGCCCTCGAGTGAGCCGGTGGACAAGTACAAGAAGGTGCTGGCCGAGTACCTGCACTACTTGCAGCACTACCGCGAGCAGAAGCTGGTGAACCGCCTGGTCGAGCATCGCACGATGGTGGACGAGCTCGCGTCCATCTACGAGGAGATCGACAACCTCTTCCGGATGCTGAATCTAGCCACGACCGCCAGTTTGATGGAGTGGAAGCACGAGTGGAAAGCAGATCGACAAGTGAGCCACGAGATGATGGTGGCCATATTTGCTAATACCCAGGCTCTACTCGAGAAGTTTCAGAGACAAGGACAACGAGATGAGGTGTTGCAGCCGCAGTCGGGTGGTCCTCTCTCGTATGATCAACTATCTGACCGTCCGCTACTAAGCACCACCACCAATGTGGTTGCGGATCTCTTGAACAAGCTCACGGGTGGAGATCCTGCGGACTGGGAGCGAACGATGTTTCTGCTTGTTCAAGCCTGCGTTGAAGAGGACAATCGGATGCTGCTGTACAAGTTCAATGGCGTGCAGGTGCTTACCAGCTTGGTGCGCAATGGACGCACTTACTTCACGAAGGTGTTTGCGTTGGAGTGTCTGGCGTGGTCGGCAGTTGCCGACTCGCAGTTGACTGAAGTGGAGTTGAACGCGCTTCGAGATTGTGTTGGAGATGCTGCATCGGAAGAGCTGACACAAGTTGTGGACATGTTGCAAAGTGGAACTGACAGTGAAAAGACTGAAGCGGTGGTCCGGTGGGCATGCATTTGTACTGCAAGACACCCGAGTGAGCAGACATCGTCTACTACTACAGCTTACTTGATCGCGTTGTTGAGAAATGGGAGCGATACGCAGAAGTTGTGGGCAGCTGAAGCGATAAGAAATATTACGGCGGAGAAGGAGTCGGTCAGCAACGATTTCGTCGAGCAAGATGCTATCGCGCCGCTCACAGCTCTTCTCTTGGTTGGTACGAAGGAGCAAAAGCATCGAGCGGCATACGCGCTGGGTCACCTTACTGCAAACAATGCGAATGCAGGAGCGTTGCTAGCTGGAAAGGGAGTAAGCTCACCATTGATGGAGCTTTTCCGAACGGGATCCGAAGTTCAAAAACACGCGTCGCTGTACCTGCTTGGGTGCCTTTCCGCTAACGCTGGCGCGATCTGTGCGGATATCGTACGCGAAGGAATTGTCGGATTACTTGTTGCATACTTGCGCGAGGAAACCAATTCCCTCACGAGTTACGTGGTCTGCATTTTGGGGAATCTAGCTGCTGAAAGTGTCACAAGCTGCATGGAGATTGCACGCGAAGGCGCCGTAGCACCGCTTGTCAAGCTCCTGCAATCTGGAAGTGTTGGCCAACACGTGTATGCTCCACGCGCACTGGCGAAACTCGCGAGTAAAAGCGCTGAAATATGCGGAGACATTGCTCGCGAGGGCGCCATTGTACCATTTGTTGCTCTATTGCGAGCTGGTAATGAAGATCAAGCGAGCTGTGCAGCTGATGCAATCGGAAGTATCGCTCTGAGCAGCGAAGCAAATTGTGCCGAAGTCGTGAAAGCGGGAGTTATCGCTCCACTTACCTCGCTTCTGCGTGCGAAAACAAATGACCAGAAGTTCTTTGCTACGCGGGCGCTGGCAAGTATTGTCGAGGTGGACAAAGCGCATGGGGCCGATATCACGCGTGGAGGCGCTATTGCTCTGCTCACGACTCTTGTTCGAGACGGCACCGAAGACCAGAAACATTATGCAGCGCGTGTGATAGGAAAGCTGGCAGAAGAAGACCTCACAGCCAGCGCAGAAATTGCTCGTGAAGGAGCGATTCCACCACTTGTTGCACTATTCCAGCTTGGCACTGATGAACAGAAGTACAGTGCAGCATTCGCACTAGGGAATATCGCAAACGAAAGTGACGTCCGCTGTGGAGAAATACTAGAAGTTGTTCCGTCCCTCGTCGCGCTGCTGAAGAAGGGAAGTGGCGACCAAACGAGTCACGCTGTGTTTGCACTGTGGAGCATGATTAATGTCCGCCAAGACGCTGCGACGGAGGCTGTAAAAGCTGGAGTGATCCCTGATCTGATGGTTATCCTACGTTGTGGCAACAAGAAAGGCAAGGCTCGAGCAAGGGAAATCATCAAGATTCTGGCGTACGACCAGACCGATTATGCTGCTGAAGTTGCGCGTGAAGGGGGGATTGTGCAGTTTGTTTCGCTGCTTAACTCACAAGACGACGATGAGAAGGAAGATGCAGCTCATGTCCTGGGATATCTCGCCAATAGCAAGACAAACCGCGACGATATCGCCCGCGAAGGCGCGATTAAACCCCTTGTAGCGCTTGCACGGAGTGGAACGGAGAAGCAAATGGGGTTTTCGGTGAGAACATTAGGAAATTTGGCCTACGAGAACGAGGCTAACAGCGTCAAGATTGTGCAGGAGGGAGCGATTGCCCCACTGGTAACACTACTTCGTATGGGGACTGACGATCACAAAGAGTTTGCCTCCTACACCCTAAGACAACTTGCTCTAAACAACGAGGCCAACGGCGACAAGATCGTGGCTGAGGGTGCTGTCATTCCTCTTATCGAGCTGCTGAGGACGGGGGCGGACGCACAAAAGAAAGACGCAGCTTGTGCACTAGGGAGTATTATTAACGTCACGGAAGTCAAAAACGACGGCGGAAATGAGAGCGGTGACCCGATTTCGCTGCTACTGGGGCTTCTGCAGTATGGGAATGAAGGGGAAAAGGAGAGTGCGGCGTATGCACTTGGAATTATTGCCAGTCGCAACACCACCAACGCCACCCGCATCGCGGAAGCAGGAGCTATCAAACATCTCAGTGCGCTATTGCCCGCTGGAACAGAGGAGCAGAACTATGCACTTGGAATTATTGCAAGTCGCAACACCACCAACGCCACCCGCGTCGCGGAAGCAGGAGCTATCAAACATCTCAGTGCGCTATTGCCCGCTGGAACAGAGGAGCAGAAGCATTGCGCCGCCTACGCCTTGGGGATGCTCGCGAACAACAACCGCGAAAACTGCATCGCGATCGCACGAGCGGGGGCTATCCCCCCACTCATCGCGCTGCTGAGGTCTGGAACGGATGGTCAAAAGGAGAGTGCTAGCTACGCGATCTGGAGACTTGCAAGTGGCTATGATGAAAACGCTGCTGAAATCGTGCGTTCGGGGGCTATTGCGCCTCTCGTTGCAGTTTTACAAAACGGCAGCGACGAACACGCGATGATTCGGTCGTTGAGAACGCTTTGTATACTTGCTCAGGATAATGAGACAAATTCCACCGAAATCGCGCGTGAAGGAGCAATTAAGAGGCTGGTTCAGCTCCTTCAAACCGGAACAGAAGAGCAAAAGGAAGCTGCCAGTCGAACGCTAGGCTACCTTGCAAGCAGTAACGCACCAAACCGAACCGAGATTGCTCGCGAGGGAGCCATCCCGCCATTAGTCAGATTTCTACAAGTTGGAACTTCTGAGCAGAAGGATGCTGCGGCTGATGCATTGGGGTATCTCGCCATGGGTAACGACGAAATCCGCATGGAGATTTCTGGAGCAGGTGCCATTGCACCTTTGGTTGCGCTTTTACGCACGGGAAATGACGACCAAAAGGGGAACGCCGCGAGTGCACTCGGAAGTCTGATCAGCTTCAATAGCGCATGTACAAGCTCGGTCGATATCGCACGCAAGGGGGGTATCACCCCGTTCGTTGAACTTTTGGAGTCGGGGACAGCTTACCAAAAGCGCTTGGCTGCTCATGTTATTGGTCACCTTGCCAACACCAGCGCTGCGAATGCCGCCAAGATTACTCGAAAAGGAGCCATTCCACTCCTCCTAAATTTGTTGCGGGAGGGTTCGGATGACCACAAGCAATGGTCGGTATACGCTCTCGGCACGCTTGCGAAGAATTACGAGGCTAACCGCACGACGATTGCAAGTGAAGGCGCGATATCACTGCTCGCTGGGCTACTACAGAACGGAACTGATGGCCAGAAGAAGTGGGCCGCCTACACGCTCGGACATCTTGCTAAGAACCATGATGAAAACTCCGTGGAAATCGTACGTGAAGGGGCTATCGAGCCGTTGGTGGCACTTCTTGAAGCTGGGACGGACGGCCAAATGGAGTTTGCGGCTACAGCACTGGGGAATCTTGCGTTTGGTAACGACGCGCATCGTGTTGAAATCTCGCGTGAAGGGGCCGTCAACCCGCTTATCGCACTTGTGCGAAATGGAACAGAAGAGCAAAAACAAAATGCAGTGTGTGCCTTAGTGCGACTTTCCCGGAACCACGAAGTCTGCGGTGAAATGGTAAGCAAAGGAGTTATCGCTCCCCTGGTGGAATTACTTCGAAGTGGGACAAACGAGCAGGCTGAATTTGCAGCAGACTTGGTCTGGAAACTTGCATCTAAAAGCGAAGAATACGTGGCTGATATTGTTCGTGCTGGAGCCATTAAGCCATTGATCGCACTTCTGAACGAATTTGCAGCAGACTTGGTCTGGAAACTTGCATCTAAAGGCGAAGAATACGTGGCTGATATTGTTCGTGCTGGAGCCATTAAGCCATTGATCGCACTTCTGAAAGCCGAAGCTCTAGGAGATAAACAGTGGGCGGTGTAGGCACTGCGGACGCTCGCGAAGTTCAGCGATGCGAACTCTGCTGAGATTGGACAAGAAGGAGCAATCGCCCCCATGGTTGCGCTTCTTCGAACAGGAACGGATGATGAAAAGGAGGCTGTAGCTGATGCTCTGGGGTACCTCGCCTCCAACTGTGCTGCCAACCGCGTTGAAATCGCGCGCGAAGGAGCCGTAGCCCCTCTTCTGAGTCTTCTACGAACAGGGACAGCACAGCAGAAGGAATGGACGGCGCATGCGCTCGCGTATCTGGCCATGAACAACAACGAAAATCGCACTGAAATCTCGAGTGCTGGAGCGATATCACTACTCGCAGATTTGGTAAAAAGGGGTAACGACAACCAAAAAGAGAACGCTGTGCACGCACTGGCAAACCTGATCAGCTACAAGGACACCAACTCAGCTGCGATCGCCCGAGAAGGAGCAATTGGGGCGTTCATTACGCTGCTACAAGACGGAACGGACGAGCAAAAACGCTTGGCAGCTGGCGTGCTAGGACATCTCGCCAACACCAACGCTACGAACCGCGCAAAAATTGCTCGTGAAGGGGCCATTCCGCTGCTTGCTGCATTTCTTCGAGACGGAACTGACGACCAAAAGCAATGGGCGGCCTATGCTCTGGGCGCTATTGCCAGAGATAACGAAGCTAACCGCACTGCTACAGCGAAAGAAGGGGCCATCTCGTCACTAACTACACTTCTGCGTGCTGGAACTGCTGCGCAACAGCAATGGGCTGCTTACGCACTGGGTTACCTTGCCAAGAACAATAAAGCCAACGCGGCTGACATTGCAAATGAGGGGGCTATCGGACAGTTAATTGGCTTTGTGGAGTCTGGAACCGACGGTCAAATGGAATGTGCCGCTCGAGCATTGGGACTGATCGCAGTGGAGAACGAAGAAAATCAAACCTTGATAGCGACCGAAGGCGCAATTGTACCGCTCGTTTCGCTATTGCAAGACGGGGCCGACGATGCGAAGGAAGCTGCTGTCGATGCACTGATGTTTTTGGTGACAAACCATGAAAAGAATTGCGCTGAAATCGTTCGTGAAGGCGCCATCCCACCGCTCGTCAAGATTCTAGAAGCTGGAACGGATGGTCAAAAAGAGAGCGCTACGAAGCTGTTGATCAAACTCGCCAGAACCAACAGCTCATACCGCACGTTGATCGCAAAGGACAAAGCGATTGCACTGCTTGTTACCCTGATCAAAGGCGGCACCGACGAGCTGAAGTGCGACGCAGCCACCGCCCTAGGAAGTCTCGCGTACGGCCACGACGCGAACCGCGTTGAGGTCAAAGCGATTGCACTGCTTGTTACCCTGATCAAAGGCGGCACCGACGAGCTGAAGTGCGACGCGGCCACCGCCCTAGGAAGTCTCGCGTACGGCCACGACGCGAACCGCGTTGAGATCGCTCAGAAAGGGGGTATATCTCCTCTCATTGCACTCGTTCAATCCGGAACCGATGACCAGAAGTCTCAAGCAGCGCTCGCTCTTGGAAATCTTGCGAGTGACAACGACTCAAACCGAGCTCAGATCGCTCGTGAGGGAGGCGTACCCCCTCTTGTGGCGTTGTTGAAAACTGGAACGGACGAGCAGAAATCCCACGCCGCGTTGGTGTTGGGCAATCTCGGCAGTGAGAACAAAGCCAACCGCGTCGAAATCGGTCGCGAAGGAGGAGTCGCCCCTCTCGTCGCCCTCGTGAAAAGCGAAACCGAGGACCAGAAATGTTACGCGGCACTTGCGCTGGGGAATTTGGCTAGCAAGAACGACGCCAATCGCGCGGAAATTGCGAAGGAAGGAGGCAAAGCGTCGCTGAGGGTTCTCGCTCGATCCGGATCGGACGACCAGAAGCTGTGGGCGCAGAAGGCTGTCAAGAAACTTTCCAGCCCGAAAGTGTTCAAGTCCAAACTTCGACTAAGGCTACGATCCCTGTTTTCGTAAGTCGCATACGGGTAGTGTCACAATTTATCACTTACATATACTTAATTACATATTAAAAGAATTCAATATATAGTATACGTGTTATGTCATTTACCGCTTCAAAGCTCGTGGAGCCATTCATGGTGTCGGTGGTGCACCTCCTTGTTCCTGGGAGGGCCCTCTCAGTACCGCAAGCGCTGGCTACATACGAGCAGCAATGCGCTCGTATGAGAGAAGCTCAACCGGCCTGCCAGCACCTCCACTCTCGTGTGGTGGATATCTTTGACACCCTCCAGAGAAGAAGCAGCGTCGGGAACCCGCCCGAAGTTTTAATGAAATTCGCCATTCTCGTGTCCAGCTTTGTGGATTTCCTGGAGCGCTACCACGGACAATCGCTGGTCTATCGCGTTATCATGCAACGGTCGATTGTGGACGAATTGCGAGAAATTGATGAAAAGATCGGCGAAGTGTTCAATTCGGTGGGAATGGTGACGACTATGAGCTGGAAGGAGCAGTTTGGAGAGGACATTGGCGTGCTGAAGGAGGTGCTCGCTGCCATGGCGAGAGATAGATCCGTGGTTTCTCGAGAGTTGAAGGGCGCTCGCGCTCGAGAAGAAGCGCTGCTGATGCTCAAGTTTGAGCTGGAGAAGAGAGAAGAGCAGCATGGAGAGGATCTTGTTCTCCTTATGAGGACGATGATGGAGACAGTCGGTGAAACATCGAGCATGGCGTTACCGGCTTGGTTCGTTCCTTTGTACTGTTTGGAGGTGGAGGCTGATCCCTTCGCGCGGGGGAGTTTCGGCTCAGTGTATCGTGGTGTTTGGGGCTCGGGGGTTGCTGTTATTGTGAAGCATGTCCAGATCGACGACATGGAGATCGACGAGGGCGTCCAGCGTAAGATTGCTAGAGAAGTGGGGAAAATGTATGAGCTGAACCACCCGAATCTCATCAAGATGCACGGTGGCTCACACGTTGGTTCACCGCCTTATCTAGTGAGTGAAAGGGCAACTAACGGGAATCTCGGTACGTATCTGGCTCGGTCGGCGGATAACAGGCAGCAGATGTGGGTGCTCCTGTACCAAGCGGCTATCGGACTTGACCATCTCCACAAGGCAGGAATTGTGCACGAAGCGCTGACGTTGAACAACATTTTGGTGGGAGGTGATGGGCAAGCCAAGCTGACGGACTTCGGATTGAGCACGATGCGAGCGCACTCTAGTCTCTCGAGGTCTTCAACTGGCGGTCTGCGCTGGCGAGCTCCGGAATGTCTGAGGTGGCAACCTACATTTGCGTCTGACGTCTACAGCCTGGGCATGTGCATCATTGCAGCCGAGATCGGACAGCCTCCGTTTGCTCTCCTATCTGATGACGACATTCGCGACAACTTGAGGAGGGGCGAAATCCCTGGTAAGCCAGACAGCATGGCAGCCGACGCGTGGGAGCTCGTGGTCTCGATGACGAAAGCTAACCCTACAGAACGAGTGTCGCTCGGAACGGTGATTGATCGGCTGCAGGTTCTTGCTCGCGTCAATTCTACAGAGCTATCTCCGATGCAACCTGTGGTCCGATTGAGCGCTTCACAAGAAGGATCGCAGCTTGATGCTGATTGCGAAGATGACGTAGACAGAGTGTCTTCCGACCAAGAATCATCGTCAAGTTTTGACTGGCAAAGTCCAGTTAGCAGCCCCATGCTACCGTCGGATAACTTTTCGGTCAGTACCAGTCTAAGCACACTGACCAAAGGCAGTTTTGAGGAACAAGAAAGCACGTTGATGCGTCTCATTCAAGCATGCCTCGATCCTGAACAACGGAAGGCGCTCGAGGAGTCGAATGGAATCCCAGTCTTGGTTGAGATGTGCAAATACGGCTCGACAGACTTCATTCAAGTATGCGCTCTGGGCTGTCTCGCTTGGTGCACGGAGCTTGATTGTTCGTTCCCCGAGAGTGAGCTCGAAGATCTACAAGAACATGTCTGCAACTCGAATTCTCAGGACTATTCAGACTTTTCGGCTGATTTTCGTCGCGCCAGAGTCAGCAGGAAACTCAACGCCGTGATATACTGCGCATGTGTCGCTGAAGCCAGAGGCAGCGAGGCACTGCAAGACGCTGGCGTTGTGGCGCCTCTTGTTGGTTTACTTTCGCACAGTGATGAAGCTGTAGCTTTGTGGGCGATGAATGCTGTGGGCAATATGGCTGACAATGACGATATGAAAGATGCCTTCTCACGTGAAGGTGCTATCGCACCATTGCTAGCGTTATTACAGACTGGTTCGAATGATCACGCGGCGCTAGCTGCGTATGCGCTGGGCCGTTTGGCTAGCGACCACGATGAGAATAATGCGGCAATCGTTGGTAGCGGAGCGATATCACGTCTGATCGAGCTCCTCAGAGGTGAGACAGACATGCAGAAAAACTTCTCAGCTTTTGCGCTGGAGATGCTTGCAGAGGGTGATCACGAAGCCAACTGGTCTCTAATGGCTAATGAAGGCGCTATTCCCGCCCTGATCGACCTTCTACGTACTGGCACTAGCATTCAAAAGTCCCACGCGGCTAGTACGCTGGGGTCACTGGCCAGCAGCGACGAAAACTGCGTGAGAATCGCTCGTGAACGAGTTATCCCGGATCTCGTGTCACTGTTCCAACAAGGAACGCCGAATCAAAAGGAACGAGCGGTGGGGGCCTTGCATTTTCTATCGAGGAACGCCGAGAACAGTGAGCGCATGGTGGATAGTGGGGCTATCGCGGTATTAGTGGGGAGTCTGGAAAGTGGCACAGCGGAACAACGGGAACACGCACTTGTTGCGTTGGGGGGTTTTGCCTCAAACAAAACCGAGAATGGAGAGGCAATAGTGGAGAACGGCGCTATTGTGGGGAGTCTGGAAAGTGGCACAGCGGAACAACGGGAACACGCACTTGTTGCGTTGGGGGGTCTTGCCTCAAACAAAACCGAGAATGGAGAGGCAATAGTGGAGAACGGCGCTATTAGTGGTAGTCAATTGCGCAGCAACAAGATGATTTTTTATTTTTCCGGGCTTGAGCAAAATGCGCAGTAGCCAATCACAACGAGGCCAATTGACCACCCCAAATTAAAGTTTCAGCAACAACAAGCATTTTTTTCTGTCAAGATTTTGTTTGCCTGAGAGGATAGCGAGCATTTCAAGCGATGCTGTCTTCATCAAAACTAGGAGCTCTACGAGTGCATTTCAAGCGATGCTGTCTTCATCAAAACTAGGAGCTCTGCGAGTGCATTATTACGGTTATACCTGTGGCATTCGCGCCCATACGAACTGTGTCTACTCTACTGCTGCTGCGGCTGTTGCTTGCTCCACGCATTTCCTGAGCTCACCAAACTTATCCTGCTGCGCAATCGCGCCTCCGGTTGGAGCCGCGTGTGCATCCTGAGCTGCAGCTATGCATGGTCTCACCGCTCTCCTTCATCCGCGCGAAACCTGGGCACGCCATCCTAACCCTTTCAGGTCAACTCGGCCTGCAACTCAGCTACATGTAAGACCTGCTCACGCATCCACACAACTCACTTACTTGAAACCCGCCAGCACAGCTTCAGCGCGTTGCCTTATGAGCACACGTCATTGGTCTTGGGCAGCGTTGACGCGCCATGGAGGCAATGGTGACTGGTGCCTGTTAGCTACACCTGCAAATGCAAATTAGATGCCGATGAGCTCCACAGTCAGCGACTCGCACACGAACCTGAATCCGATCCCCATTGCGCCACGCATGATCCCGTGCACGCCGCTCCCCAGCAGCTTGCTGGTCAGGTTTGATAACACGAGGCACGAGTCCATCTGCCTGCACTTGCCGTGGCTGATGAGCTCGCACGAGAAGCTCTGGCCACGCAACAGGCGCGCGCGTGATCGTGGCAAGGCGTGTGGGTCCTGCAGATGTAGACAAGTGCGACGCATACGTACGGTGAGCACCCGTAGGCGTGAACGCGCTCCGTGTGTCAGCCGTCCACGATTGCGGTCCGCCAAACCTTGCTTCCACGAAAAAAAAATCTTCTTGTTGCTGTGAGGCCTAGCTGTGCGACTTTTGGCGCAGGAAGGCGAAAATTATTCTGACCAATCAGAGCCCCCGAAAATATTTCCATCTTGCTGCGAGAAAAAAATCCTTCTTGTTGCTACACAATTGACTACCACTATTGACCGGCGCCCTCCCGGTAGACGGCGCCGAGCTGAGCCTCGACGTCGCTCTGCGGGCGCTGCCTTCGGG
>JAIKVH010000547.1:0-13813 GCA_024679275.1 Phytophthora niederhauseri
TAGTGCCAAAACTGTGTACAGAGTGTACAATATCTGGAACAGATTGGTGGGCTAAGTACGAGACAACTTCAACATGTACCGTAAGTGATTTGATTCTCTTCTACACATGAGTAGCTCACACCTCTAGTACATCACCAACTTCGAGGCCACCGCAATTTCGGCGATGCCGGGGAACCCTGGTAAGGCTGGATTCGAGTTGCGTTTGACGTTCGTCGTGTGGAAGGAGGTGAAGGACGCTCGAGACGACACCAACGAGGTTGGAATGTCCACGCTGAGCCTCCCCGTAGGCACCTTGATCAAGGACCCCCTCGACGATGCGACTGACCCCCGATTGTTCGTGAGAGACTCGCGTTCCCCCTTGTATCTGCCGTGGCTTCTTGGACGCGCTTTCTGGTGGATGTTGAGCAGGATGCAGGCCATGATGAGCAGGCGGTTGCATATTCCCTGGGCAAATTCGTTCTTCACGCCTGCGTGGTGCTCCAGGAGGAAGAACGGGACTTCATGGAGAGCGAACGCACTGTAGAGCGCTAACTCGAGCTTTTTCTCACTGTATACGCGTTGCCTGACAGTGACAAGTAGAAGAAGCAGAAGACCACCACGAAGATAAGCGATACGGACTCTAACACGTTCCCGATCAAGTGCAGTCGGTCCTGCGTGCTCACGCCTGAAGCCTCGAGGATAGAGACAAATACGTGCAGCCACCCCAGCAAGATGAGAACTTAGGCGGCGCGAGTCAGACGGGCGATGGACCACAGCTTCACTTTGTGACCTACTGCACGGCCGATGATGGTGATCTGGATGAGGAAAGTCAACTGCAGACTGGTCTCGGAGACTCCGTTCAAAGCCAGCATGACGTCGAGGTCTTGATGAAAGTATACGTTGGTCGTGAAGGAGAGTAACGCCGCGAAGAGGAGCGAGCCCACGAGGACGTCCCGCCATCTTGAATAGTACACCAACACCAAGTATTCAAACATCCAAGCGTCCAGCACCAACATAAGCGGGAGGAATAACGACCTGGAGATGGAATCCATGCCCTCTTGAGTGAAGGCCATAGCGAGGCTGGGCACAAAATCGAGAAGACTAAGCTAAAGACTTATCTGTCCTACGCCGTCGAAATAAGGGAATGGTCAGTGTGTGACCTCCAGCACGAGACCCCAGAGATGGAGAGGGAAATGATGAGTTTGTTCTTGCAACCCGACCGAGGAATTGTAAAACTAAGATCGTCCTGGTTCAAGTGACTCCGTCAGTCCGTGTAGGCGATGAACAGCATCGTGCTTCGAATAGGTTCGGTGCGGCAGCGCTGTTTATAGGAATCTCCTCCCAGGGGACCCAGCTAACATGAAAACCAGACTACGTACTGAAATACTAAAACGCACATTGGCAGGAATAGAATGCACACCGCGCTCTATGCGATTCAGCACTGTTGCGCCCATTCACGGCATGCTGTTCGTGTGTCCACGTTGCGAAAACACTCAATAAATATTGTGGCATCTACCAGGGATATACTATGGCGCACAAAATGTTAGTGAGGATAGCACAGTACGAATATGAAATACTTCAGTACTAGGCTACCATCGAAGAAGCCACTGCATAAATTTTCTCCAAAGATTTCTGTCTACTTTTCGTCTCCTGAAGTGGTCACCTTCGGTTGACTCTCGTTCCGTTCAGAGATCACCGCGATTTTTGTGATATCTGGGAACGGCTGGCCGGAGCTGCGCCTAGGGACGATCTTCATCAAAGTTCCGCTCGAGTAGGAGGTGGTTCGTGGTTCTTGTTCTTCAGTATTAGCTTTCGGCTTTAGGAACGGTCCCCGTGCCGACGTAAATGACCCAAGGATGGAGCTCCTCTTGCTCTTAAAGGCAGCGGATCTGCCACCGTTTGGAACTGCCTTCTTGCGGATGTTCTGTAAAATACACGCCGCGAGTACCACACGGTTGCAAACTCCCTGCGCGAACTCCCACGTGACGCCAGTATGGTGCTCTAGCAGCATGAACGGGAACTCGTGGATGGCGAAGCATGTGTACAGAAGGATCTCAAGCTTGCGCTCCGTCATCAGGCGACGGCGGCCGCGAGAGAGCGACAAGTAGTAGAACCGAAACACCAGCACGAACACGAGGGAGATGGTCTCGAGGATATTGCCGAGCAAGTGAACCGTGCCGCTACTTCTCACACCAGCTACCTCCAGCAAAGAAGCGAGCACTTGAAGACACCCCAGCACGACTAAAGCCTCGGCAATATGCGTTAGCCAGCGAATAGACCGAAGCTTGACCTTCACACAAACATCTCGACCGATAATGGTGATCTGGATGATGAATGTCAGTTGGAGGCACGTCTCGGACACAGTGTTGGTCATTGACATTGTGTCGTGGTCGTCGTGCACTTACAAGTGTGTTGCAAAGCCAATAAAGGAGGCCAGCACGAGAAGCCATACTCGGAACTCCTTCCGACGTGGGTAATACACCAACACAAGGTACTGGAAGGTCCAAGCGTCGAGTGTAAGGATGAATGGGTTGAAGAGCCTTCGCGAGATGTCGTCCATGTCCTGCTGCGTGACCATTATCGTGGTTGTTTATCCGTCCTTCGGGGGCAAAGAGAGGAAGTGATGTTGTTCGGGCTGTTTAGGTGAACGACAAACTTGACTTGACTGCCATGCGACCAGACGAAAGGGACGTTGATGAACTTAGAACACCATGAATAGCCTCGGTAGTTGAAGGGACCACGGCAACACAAAGCCAAGTGGCAACTGAGCTATTTTATCACCTCTCGTTCTTGCGGGGAAGCCTGTAAAAAGTATGATCAGATACTTACAGCCAAGTGGCTACTGAGCTATTTTATCACCTCTCGTTCTTGCGGGGAAGCCTGTAAAAAGTATGATCAGATACTTCTATTCGAGACCGTGGTCTAAGACCCCTTGACTATGAATAGCTACTTGGAATTCCAAGAAGTTCGCCAAGCGTGCGAATCAACGGTTCCCATTAACTACGGCAGCAATGCATGCTGCCGTGGATTTATAAAATAAACGCACTTTGCAGTACAATATAAGGCTGCAAACAGTAAAGGAATAATATATATGCAGCCTTATCGTACGCGATCTAGATGTTGAAAGCCGACAACAGCGCCCTCGATTGCTGTCGTACGCTGTATTTGGTGCTCGCGAATTGTAAAAGTGACACGTGCTCGCGTACAGCGGAACTCTGTACACGAAAGCTCCCATTTCCATTCAGTCAGCAAGTTGCGAAAGCCACCTGAGAACGCCATGCACCAGAAGCAAATTGCCGCCACAAACACTAATGACATTTTCTTAGAAAAATGAAGTTAGCCTGGCAAAATCATCATTTTAGCAATATACCTCAACCTCGGATATCGATGTCGAGACCGACGCCAACTGTATATGTACGTTTAGGCGCAGCTTGATCAGCATCGAAGAATAGACGTGGCTGGCAAGGCCAAGGGCAAGAAGAAGGGGTTGCTAACAGTGAATAAACTCGAAAAAAATTCCATCCAGGCGCGAGAAATACGTGCCCTGTTAGGTCAATACAAGGTACAGACAGGCACGTCCAAGCATCCAAGACCAGTATGGCCGTGCGGAAGGACTGCCGTACATGCCAATGCAGTCGGGTGCTCCTCGTGGCTGCTACACCGACACGAATTTGGAACAAGCAAAAATAGGTGTTGCTCCGCTGTCTCGCTACTGTCGCCGAGACATTCGAGGCCAACTTTGAAATAGTTTACTGTTTTAAGCGTTGGTCTGTGACCAGAGCGCATGAGAGTTGCACGTGCGTGAGAAGAGAGGTGCCTAGTTCTGGCTGTCGATCGTAACACAAAATTTCGCTATTAATTGTGAGCATTGTGGTATCTACTTGTTCGATGGTGGAGACAATTCCTTGGAATGATTTCTTACACATCGGATATCAATATTCTACTCGCGAATTGATCGGTCGGTTGTGCTAACCACAACGCGATAGGACAGTCTACCACTGACAGCTACCTTGGTAATGTCTGGGAATGTAGGGGCTTCTCGACGTGAGGACAGCTTCCTGGTCAGATTCTTAATACTCGACACCCGGCCTCGAGATGCTACCACGGAAGAGTCTCTCTTGCTCTTACCCGTGTGACTTGTACGACTATTCCCCCGAATTTTGTGGCGCAGATTGAGGAGAATACACGTCACGACCAACAAGCGGTTGACTATTCCCTGTGGGAACTCCCACAATACACCCGTCTTCTGCTCGAGTATCGCGAACGGGAGCTCGTGGAGGACAAGCAGCACGTACATGAGAATCTCCAGCTTGCGCTTGGTCAATACATTGTGAAAGCCGCCCGAGAGTGACAAGTAGAAGAAGCGGAATACGAGCACGAACACGAGCGAGACGGACTCCAGCACATTCCCGAAGATATGAAAGGCTTCACCCGAGATCATTCCTGCCGCGTCCAGTATGCACACAAGCACATTCAGCCACCCGATCAGGATAAACCCCTCCGCAACGTACGTGAACCAGAGGATAGAGCGGAGTTTGACCTTGATGCTGACTGCGCGGCCAATGATAGTGATCTGGATGATGAACGTGAGTTGCAAACTCGTCTCGGAGATGTCGTTCATCGCCAGTAGCATGTTGAGGTCTTGGTGGAAGTAGAGCTGCGTGGCGAAGCAGAGGAAGGAAGCCAGTAGCAGCATGCACACTCGAATCTCCCGTGTTTTGGCGTAGTACACTGATAACAGGTACTGGAACACCCACGCGTCCAAGACCAGGATGATAGGGAGAAAGATCGCTCGCGCGGCGGAGTCCATGCCTTCTTGGGTGATCGTCATGCCTGGCCGAACGGGGATGAGGAACTTGCAAGACCTTGTGAAGCGTGCACTCGTAAATAAGGCTGTGGACACTTGGGAGAACCATTCATGACAACCTTGCTCCGCGAATAGCGAGAATAGGTACCAACCGCTCGAAATACCAACTCGACACCACACCTTCACCTCTAGTTTCTTCCGGATAGCAACGGCATCAGGCAGCCAATTAAATTTATCGGTCCTCGTCAGAATCTGATGATCAGATCCCAGCTCTTGTCTTATCTGTAACGAGCTTCTTGCAATCAACCCCCAGCAACCATAACCACATTTCGGGTCGGAACTTGGATACATATTGCCGTAACTACAGTATGAGATCAACAACAATGTCCATCAAACCATGAGGTGAATGAGGCTCATTATGAGCTGTACTCGGTGGGAGAACGTCACGGCTCAGGTGCCCCCAGCCGAAGAAGTGTGACTGCTCAATGCATCGACACCCGTCCCACCGCAGACAGCAAATCACGTCTCGAGGGTCACCTCAATGAAGGAACTTCCTTCCTTCAAGGAAGGCGCGTGCATGATGCACGCTTGCCCTCCCTCCCTCTCTTCCACCTATCCATAGGCTTCCTGCAGACCGATCACGTGAAACGCGAAAAAAGCGCAGCGAGCCTCCACTCGCAGCAAGCAAAACTGTAAAATTATTGTGAAGATTTTGCTTGTAAGTTAGGATACGCATCATCTCGATGGTTGTGGAGTCCTGTCGTGTTGAACGTCCCCATCGAAATGCCCCCCCCCCCCCCCCCCCCCGTCAAGTTGTGGTCCGACGACTGTAGAACATTGCCACGATCCGATCCACCCTCCGCGTTGAAGCCAGCTTCAATGCGGGGCCCGCACGAGGAGCCGGTGGACGAGGCCCCATCCCGAGATGCCCCGATGGATAGGCCGGTCTTTTCTTGTCGAGGTCCGCTTCGTCACTTTGAGCTTGGCTCCATACATTTGTCCCGTGTGCTGCGTTACAGCACCCCTTTGGTCGCATGGTCTCTGCTATCGCTACAAACGGTCTCGAATTCCCGGGGCTTTGCTTCGTAGAAGCTCGAGAGGAAGACGAAGATGGTGTCCGTGCAAGATCCAAGTGGCCGCCCTTGACTCGACAGGGCAGGGTCCGGGGAGAGCGGACTCTGGCTCTGCTTGGTCCGACTCGCTTGACTGCCGGGCACTTTAGCTTTCTCTTAACGCACTCGTACTAGCTCCGTACAGGGCGAGACGAGATGTGGGCGTCCAGCAGCATGATCAGCGAGAGTGGCTGCAGCTCGAGGGGTGTGCGGCTCGACGCCGACCCCAAGCAGAGGCGGCTAACCATTGCGCGCGGGACGGACGACATGGACTCTTCTGTCCAGCTATCGGACCAGGAGATCGTCACGGACCTGTTGGCGACGCTACCCAAGCTCAAAGCTGCCGTGGAGGACCACGAGAACAGGGCTCCGAACTGGCTGCGGAAGTCGAAACACGGTGACTCCGTCGAGATCTACGAACTGTTGCCGACTCGCGACGGTAAGGGCGACGACATGGACATCGTCCACTCAGTGGTGGCGACGATCGAGATTGAATGCCATTTGAACGAAGTACTTAACGTGCTCACGAGCCACAAGACGAACCACGATCTGGAGGCATCGATGCGGGCCATTATTCCGAAGAAGAAGCTCCGACAGGGTGAGGTATTGCTTCAGCCTCACGCTACGACACTGGACGGCGCTCCGATCAGGAGAACTCGAGCCACGGAGAAGTCCTCGCGCGGCGGGAAAGCGGTGAGATTCGATGATATTCCGGAGGATGAGGAGCAGGAGGACGAGGAGCGGAAGGTGCTCGTGAGTGTCAGCATGACGCGCTTCAAGTCCAAACGCAGGTTGGACCTGCAGGGACGGCTGCGCAACCGCCACCAGCGTCTGCAGAAGCTCTGCCTCGCGACGCTCACGCACCAGTTCATTGGCAAACAGCGCGCGGTCCACATCATCAAGACGCTCCCTCGATCCGTCCACGATCAGCTTGCTCCGATCGAGGAGAAGCATCAGAGCCGTTCGGTGCTAGGCAGTGGACTGCGCGGCCTTGACCATATCTCAATCGGCTTCGACATCCAAACCAGGACTGTCCACTGCATCGGCGCGCGCGGTGCGGCGCAGTCGACGAGGATTATTGCACACGGGTACGCGTCCGTCACGGCCCCGGAAAACTTCGGACAGCAGCAGACAAAGACTATGAGGAATTACAGTCCCTCGGAACTGGCTCAGTACCGTTCAGCCCACGTGAACGCTGAGGCCAAACACGTGATTGAACTATTAACTACGTCGCTGCTTCAATTCGAGCGCGTGATTCGTCGTCGACGCCTCGGTCTACAGACGTTCATCAAGATGAAGGCTAGTAGCAGCGATCGGCAGGGTTTCCAGGCATGTGAGGTCTGCAATAAGGGCTTCTCGCTGCTTCGACGCGAGTTCGGCTGCCAACTGTGTGGCCACGTGTGCTGCAGCGACTGCTCCAAGCTCTACGAGGTGGAGCAAGTCGTCGGTGAGATCGTCAAGAAGCGACTGTGCGTGCGCTGCATCACCAACGTCGACTCGTGCATCTTTGAGGACGAGGACTTCATCGCTGCGTTGGGTCCGGCGGTGATCGACGACGGTGAGGACTCGGACTACGACTTCGACGAGGACGAAGAGAAATATGACTTCGACCGCCGCGATGAGAACGACACGTATGCGAGTCTCGGATCCACCGTCGCTTGCTCCGAGGTTGACAGTGGCGGCAGCCCCGACGACGTATCGGCGGAGCTGTACTCGGACAACGTGCTGGAGCGCTCGATGGCGCTGCAGACGCTCGATCGGCTGGTGAACTCGCAGGTCAACGCCAAAGGGAAGCAGACGCTGTTCGAGCGGTCTCGCCTCACGCAGTCGCAACTGTACCAGTCTCAGTCAAACTTCCAGCAGTCTCAGCTATCTCAGAGCCAGCTTAGCGACTCGCAGTCGAACTTCCAGCGGTCTCTACTCACTCAGAGTCAGCTCAGTAACTCGCAGTCCCGCCTCACGCAGAGTCAGCTAAGCAGCTCGCAGTCAAGCTTCCAGAAGTCTCGACTGACCCAAAGCCAGCTCAGCAACTCGCAGTCGCAGTTCGACCACTCGCAGTTCAACCAGTCCCGCCTGAAGCAAGCGCAGTTCGACGAGACCATCGTGGCGCAGCTCCGCGCCGACGTCGAGGACCACCTCAAGCGCACGCTGCGAGCCACGCTGCGCAACACCAAGAGGGGCTTCGCTGGCGCCGACGAGTCGCAGTTCTCCATCGCGCCGCTGGAGCGCGACTACCAGCTCGAGTTCGACGGTAGCCAGACCATGTCCCCGGCGCACCCGCTGCCACCCAAGCCGCTGCCCGTGCAGGAGCGGAGGAGACTCGAGTACGTCATCGGCTCCGGCGCACTGAGCCCGACGTACGACCGCAGTGCACTCAACATGCTGGGCCAGATCGCGGCCGCCCACCTGGACTGCCCCATCGGGTACATCACCATGATCGACCAGTCTACGCAGTACGTGGTGGGGCTGCACCCCCGCAACGCCATCGGCATGTCCATTCCCCGAGAGGAGTCCATGTGCTCGTACACCATTTACCACGAGCGTCCGCTGGTGGTCAAGAACGCATTGAACGACGTCCGCTTCAGCCACATGGGCTTCGTGAGCCAGACCGGGCTGCGGTTCTACGCGGGCTTCCCCATCCGCGCGCCCGACAGCGCTGTGGTGGCCACGATCTGCGCGGCCGACTATAAGCCGCACAAGTACATCTCGGCCAAGCAGTACGCCGAGATGGAGGCGCTGGCCGACTTAGCTAGCACGCTCATTATCACTCCCGACATCGAAGTCAAGGCGGCCAAGCGGGAGCCGCAGCAAGCGTTCCCGCGGTGGTAACAAGGCTTTATGCGTTCGATGTCGAGGCAGTACACGCGTAGTAGTAGTGCGCACTATCTAAATGGAATCTAAATGTACTTAGTGAGAACGCAGTTACCCGTAAGCTTACCTTCGATATGCAAGCTGCTGTACGTTTGTCAATGCATTGAGCAGTCGGCTGGGGGTATCTGGGCCGTGACGTTCTCCCACCGAGTACATTCACTTCATCTTGAATCTTATACTTGTACTTGCGATAAATTCAAGTTCAATAGGTTCGATACGGATAAAACTGGGGCGTGGACAATTGGAGAAGCGAGAGGTGAAGCTGTGACATCGACTTGTATTTCGAGCGGTCTATTTCTCGCTTTTCGTGGAGCGACGAACTCGTCGTGGATGACCGTAACGAGAGGCACACACACTTCACCGGGTCTTGCAAGTTCCTCACCGACTCCAGATCGTCAGGCTGCAGCGAGTGACGTACTTGACAAACGACGGCAACTACTCACGAAGGTATGGAGTCCACCTCGCGAGCGCGATTATCCTGGTCTAAGGTGCTTGTGTGTTCTAGAGCCTTCTATCAAAAGACGGGAAGTACGACTGGCTGTTGGCTTCATTCATTTGCTGCCTCTTAGCTGTACTTCCACATGACTGTGGCGATGGGCGACGCGTCCGAAACGAGTTTGCAGCCCCCCTTCATCATCCAGATCACGATTAAGGCCTATTGGCCGCACAGTCAAAGTATAAAAAAAAATCGGCTCCGACATACGAACGAGTATATGGCGAGTGCACTGCTCACAATTATCATAGTTTTGTGTACATGTAACCAACGTGAACTTGACACATGTATTATACAATTCGAGTGGAAAGTCAAAGGTAGGATAAGACCAACGCTGGAAACAGCAAACTATTTCAAACTCGATCTCGAAAACTACGGCCTTATTAGCCAAACTATCTTTTGGGGGGTTGCTACAGTCGAGACCAATAAAAGTTGCTGCCGCGCCAACGCTATGGGATAAGACCCAAACAGCCCTTTAAACGACCGCAATGAACTCAGCAAGTGCTTTGGAATCACTATTTATATTCAATCCATTGTGCGTATCGCGTTCGACCACATAAATACAAACAGCTTCGGCGTAAAATGAAAGAGATGATAAAATAGCTTAGAAGTTCCACGTGGCACTCTAGCATCCTAGCTATTCGTGATTTTGATTTGACGACCCTCGGCGTAAAATGCAAGAGATGATAAAATAGCTTAGAAGTTCCACGTGGCACTCTAGCATCCTAGCTATTCGTGATTTGCCGACGTCCCCTTTGTCTGGTCGCACGGCGTCAAGTCAAGCTCGTTGTTCTTCTGAAACCAGACCAACATAGCTACTTCTTCCAAGCTTACCAAACCTGCTTCCACAACGACCAAAAACAGGAATGCTCACCCAACAAGGCATGGACGACACCTCGCGGAAGCTATTCAACCCGTTCATCCTTGCGCTCGACGCGTGGACCTTCCAGTACCTCGTGTTGGTGTATTACGCGCGCCGAAAGGAGTGGAGAGTGACGCTCCTCTTGGTCGCCTCTTTCGTTGGCTTTGCAACGCACTTGTATGTGTACGACGACCACAACACAATGTCAATGACCAACACTGTGTCCGAGACGTGCCTCCAACTGACATTCACCATCCAGATCACTATCATCGGTCGTGATGTTTGTGTCAAGGTCAAGCTTCGGTCCATTCGCTGGCTAACGCATATTGCCGAGGCTTTAGTCTATCATCGGTCGTGTTGTTTGTGTCAAGGTCAAGCTTCGGTCCATTCGCTGGCTAACGCATATTGCCGAGGCTTTAGTCGTGCTGGGGTGTCTTCAAGTGCTCGCTTCTTTGCTGGAGGTGGCTGGTGTGAGAAGTAGCGGCACGGTTCACTTGCTCGGCAATATCCTCGAGACCATCTCGCTGGTGTTCGTGCTGGTGTTTCGGTTCTACTACTTGTCGCTCTCTCGCGGCTGCCGTCGCCTGATAACGGAGCGCAAGTTCGAGGTCCTTCTGTACACATGCTTCGCCATTCACGAGTTCCCGTTCATGCTGCTGGAGCACCACACCGGCGTCACGTGGGAGTTCGCACAGCGACTTTGCAACCGTGTGGTACTCGCGGCGTGTATTTTGCAGAACATCCGCAAGAAGGCAGTTCCAAACGGTGGTAGCAGTTCCACCATCTTTAAGAGCAAGAGGAGCTCCATCACCAACTCGCTTGCGTCGCTTGCGTCAGCACGAGGGTCGTTCCTAAAGCCGAAAGCAAATGCCGAAGAGCAGGGTCCTCCATCGCTCTCCCGAAGTGGGTCTTTGTCGAAGCTCGTCACAAGGCACAGTTGGAGCCAGCCCGTCCCCGACATCGCAAAAATTGCGGTGATCTCCGAAAGGGCCGAGAGTCAACTGGAAACGACCACTACAGGGAAGGACGCTAAGATAATGCATTAAATGCGATCTTCTCTTCAGGGCACACACTGCGAGGGGGGGGGCTTGACCGGTATTCGTGGGCTTGTAATGCTACCGTTTGGCACCGTTTGGCACCGTTGAGCACCGTTGGGCACCGTAATGCTAAGTGTCATGGTGACCCCAAGATATAATTAGCCAATCAAAATCACCGATGTCCGACGAAAGGGCCGAGAGTCAACTGGAAACGACCACTACAGGGAAGGACGCTAAGATAATGCATTAAATGCGATCTTCTCTTCAGGGCACACACTGCGATTCCTACACTTTTCGGTGCAAATGGCTACATCCGCTTCAACTTACGGGTTACACCACGGTTACTTGGTTACACAAAAGTATGTACCTCTCAATAACCCCACTATTAATTTCGCACAGTTGATCATGTCGGAGGCGGCGCAGCTCGACGCCTTCCTGGCGGCCATGACCCAGTACTCGCCGACGGTGCCGGAGGAGCTGGTCGAGTTCTACCTGCAGCAGGCGGGCTTCGCCACCAACGACGTGCGCATGTGCGTGCTGTAACCCTCCGCGCCTTCTCCCTAAAACCCACCCAAACGACTCCTAATTAACCGCTTAATTAATGCTACAGCACGCGGTTGATCTCCCTGGCGGCCCACAAGCTCCTGCTGGACGTGACCCACGACGCCATGCAGTACCAGCGCATCCGCTCGCAGTCGTCGTCGTCTGCGTCCTCCAGCGCGGCGCTGGCCGCCGTGCAGAGCGACGGCGCCTCTCCCACTGGTAGCCGGGCTGTGTTGACGATGGAGGACCTGGCAGCCAGCCTAAAGGAGTACGGTGTCAACATCTGCAGGCCCGAGTACGTCAGCGACGTGGCGGAGGACCCCGCGGCCTAAGAAATACAACAGATACGCTCTCATTCTAAGAAGAAAAAAATGGTGTACTTTTAGGTCTCAGTTGGGTTTTCGAGCTTTGCACTCTACAGCTCCTCGTGCTCGTCCACGGGCATTTTAGGTCTCAGTTGGGTTTTCGAGCTTTGCACTCTACAGCTCCTCGTGCTCGTCCACGGGCACGTCCTTCTCGACAGCCTTGCGCTTCTTGCCCTTCTTCTTGTTTTCCTTCTTGAGATCGGCGCCCACGTTCTTGACGATGTCGTCCATGAAGTTGGTCCTCTGCGGGTCCATCTTGAGCGCCTTGGGGTACTTCTTGAGCAGCCGCAGGAACATGGTGGGCTCCTGGCCCTTGTACTTCTTGAGCAGCGCGTCGATGGCTTCGTCCTCGAGTTCTTCCTGCGGCGCGCCGTTCTCCTCGAGGAAGTATTCGAGGCGCTCGCGCGTGGCGGCGGCCGCGTTCTCCGTCGGCACGCACTCGCACGCCTCCTTCTGGGCGTCCTGGTAGGCCGGACAGGCGATCATCTACGGTAGCAGCAACAACACCGTACGCATATCGTCAGTACCCTCGGCAGGAATGAAAGAGTACAGTGGACGCACGCACATTGGCGCCGATGTACAAGATCTTGGCGGTGGAGAAGCACTCGTCGCGCTTGGCCGGGTCTCTGATGGACTTGCACGTGGCCTTCATGCACTTCTGGAACCGCTTCTCGCAGTTGGCCTTGGGCATGCCGCATGTGCTGTAGCACTGTAACATGAAGGAATAAAAGTTTTAACGTTAGGATACTTGTATCAATCCTAGTTTTGGCAATAAGGCTAGGCTGGAGCTCACGGCGTCGTGCCAGTTGCAGCACTCCCCAAAGTCTGTGGACGTGGAGATGGGGATGCTGGACGTGCCGCAGCCGTTGGCCGTGAACTCAAAGTCCCTGCGAATGGGCAAAAGCAATTAATTGGGGTTAGTAGCAGCCGTTGGCCGTGAACTCAAAGTCCCTGCGAATGGGCAAAAGCAATTAATTGGGGTTAGTGCGGAGAGTGTAGCCATGTTGATCGTGGCGGCTTCACGCACTTGGCTGGGGCCACCGCGCGCTTGGGGCGGCACGTGAAGGGCTCGCACGGCTGGCTGTAGCTGCTGAGGTCCGGGAAGTCGATGGACGCGGCCGCGCAGCCCAGCGACAGCGCGCACGAGAGCAGCAGCGAGCGGGACAGTACCATCGCCGATCCGTGAGGTCGTGAAGTGAACAGCTCAGTTTGGGAAGTGGTACTGTACAGTCCGTCCTAGCCGGCCTGCCACGTGGTAGCAGGCCAGGATTTCGAGTCAGGATTGTGTAATGTACACCAAGTGCAACATAACAACTTCAAGCCGAATTCTACGTCAACTGTAGCTTCAGTTAGCCATCAGTCTTGGGTTAGAGCTCATCTTGGGCGCTAACAGATCGGACGCGAGCTTGGCCAGCGTCTCCATTGTCGCGTAGTCCTTCGTGGAGATGTTGTTGTGTGCTACGCCGTCCGCAGCGCACAATGAGCCCACGATTTCTCCAGTCGGAGCTCGCAGAGGGAACCCGGCGTAGAACTTGACGCCCAGGTCCTCCACGCACGGCATTTGGGCGAAGCGCATGTCGCGCTGCGGGTTCTTGACCACGAACGGCTTCTCGGCGTACACGGCGTGCATGCACATGTTCTCGTTACGGGGCAGGTGGTGCGCCTCCTCGGGGAGGTTGTAGTTGCCGATGGCGTGGAACTGCTCGTCGTCCACCATGGACACGAAACCGATAGGACACGCGAG